>PRKT01000013.1:190921-227293 GCA_003671525.1 Saccostrea glomerata
TAAATAGAAAGTCGTCCTCTGTTTACCCCTTAACCCCCCCACTCCCCACAAAAAAAAAAACAACAAAACAAAACACAAACACACACAACATAATCAATGATATTTGTAGTTAGAAATACATAAAACCCTTCAAAAACCCATATGAACATATGGATCCACACCTGACATTTTCCGTCAAGTTCCTGAGAACAGTTGTCATCATGCACAGATCTAAATACGATGGATTGGGCGGGGGGAAGACCTTGGAAGACCCTACCCGTAAATGCAGATCCCCCTTGAAAACGCGAATCTGTAAGTTGATATGAGAAGCCATAAGTACGAAGCATTAGAAGTTAACAACTACCCCCCCAAAACTGGACACCGCTCGACATCTGTTAGATCGTATAAAAGAACAAATGAAGAACAACAGCAAAGAGTGAGCAAAATCATTCACGGTAAAAATTATTGTGATGTAGCTATCAAGAAAGCCAAAACCGCAGCCGAAAGTGATTCTAATGTGTGTGCACCAGCTGGTGCTAGTGAAATTGAAATTTCGTCTGGAAGTGTACTTTTCAAATTTAAATTCTAAAGTTGGAATAATTATTACAATGTGTGTAATTCATTGTTCATGAATAACATGTATATCTTTTGTGTTGGATTTGTTGTTATTTTTTCTTAGTGCTTACCTGTAACTGTCCAATAAGTTGTAAAAAAGTGTCCACTATTTTTAATAGTGGACAGTTTTTCCAACTTATTGGACAGTTACAGGTAACTTATTGGATTGTTTTTGTTATTTCAAGGATAAGAAGGTATTAAAAGAACAAAAGATGATGTCATAACAATGTTTTAAATATATAAGAAGCGAATTACTGAACCGTGCCGCAACGTAGCATTATTTTTGAAAGTGGGGGCCAGCCAGAGAATTTTTTTTACCAATCAGAAAAACTTGACAAGAAAAAAAAAGTTGCTCAAGTCGAAAATCCTCAGTCTTTTTTTTTTTCGGGGGGGGGGGGGGGGGGGAATGCCTGCCGTGCCCCCCCCCTCTTTTTTTTTATATTTTAGAAAAAAATTGTTCTTCGTTTTTTCTTTTAGATATGAATGCTAATTTGACGTATTTTGCATGTGTTTCTACACCCCCTCCATGTGATGATGATTTTCTGCAAATGCTTATAGAATTATTGGTTGTGTTATCAGTTCCACCCCCTGAAAGAGTTGGCAATATTCGGCATCGGCTAGATCCTGGACATCCATGGTTAGGGAGGGATGTTTTACGTCTCTTTCTGCGACACCCGTATGAATTTTTATGAAGCAACGGGAGAATCACCTGAATCTTTGCTAGATATAGTGAGAGATATAAGCCAAAGATGTACTTTAAATCAACAAAATCACGTTTTATCACCCAGAAACAGAGTAATGCTCTTCATGCTTTGGCTTCGCTCATACCCATGTTATTCAATCTTTCCTTGATCTTTGATGTTTCTCCTGCAACTATAGGCTCAGAGATCGATTACCTTCTGCCGGTTTTTAACAACACTTATGTTACCAACATTCAGTGGCCCTCGGAACTAGAATGGAGGAATATGCAGGGCAATTGGGATGATTTGCCAAACGCAGTAGCAGTTATCGACGGAACTTCACACCACATTTACCGACTTCAAAGCGAGCCACGGGCTCTTTATTATAGGGGACACAGACATTTTCATTGCATTCATACAATTGTTATAATTGATAATTCCAACACACTTCGTTTTGTACGTAGTGGGTTTCTTGGACATCAAAATGATGCACAGATACTAAATTTTTTACCAGCCCTTGGCCCAAACCAAACACAGCCCTTTCCAAACGAGTGCGTTATTCTAGGAGACAAAATTTTCCCCAATAGAGATCCCTTTGTCACTTCGTACACCCGTGCAGAGATAAATAGACGACCTGCACATCAACAGCGACAATGCAGGAAATTAAACAGAAAAATAAATAAAAACAGAATAAATGTGGAACACGTAATTCGAGAGATAAAATTGTTCCATGCCATAGGCACACTGTGGAGGCATCCAAGGTATAAAATAAGACAAACAGTCAATATTTGTGCTGCTTTGTCATGCAGAAGAAAACAAATGATCATAAATTTATAATAGAATTAAATTTGCCTTTTCTTCTTTTTTGTTTTTATTTTGTCACGGAAAATGACATAAAATCCGTCTAACTTAAAACACCTTTTTAAAAACTTTTTATACGACCCCTTATATATCGAAGTACAGAGTACGAGTCCGAGTTCGTGGCGCGCATACCTGGAAATGTCTATTTCTGCAAGTCATTAGGTACTTAGAGGATAAAGAAAACGTTAGAGAACAAATTACAGTAAATGAACTAGGTAACAAAATGCTAGAACTTTCTGAAAATAAGGTATCATAAGCGGGTGTGACCGGTCGGCAGGGGATGCTCACTCCTCCATGGCACCTGATCCCACCTCTGATGTTTCGGGGATCCGTGTTTGCTCTGCTCTTATTTTGTATTGTTTTATGGACTTCGAGATTGAATACTGTTCGTTATCTCCATATCCTTCTTCATACAGTAATTTGAATGACACAGAAATTAAAAGAGCATTATGGAGACTGTGTCATTATTACAAATATGAAAGGCAAAGCATATGATGTTACTTTCAAATAAAATGCTGTTGAAATATTGCACAATGTTTACACAAATAATTTAAGAGACCAATCATCAGAAAGATACAAGGTAACAGTAATCAAAGCAGCAGCTGAATTATTCGTGATGGAATCTATTCACTAGACACTAATAAGGATATCTATCCCACAGCTTTCCAAATTTCAAACCTGGAGGAGAATTTAAAGCCCATTCCAAACAGCTTGCATCTTCTTTTGAATTTGATCATCAATGACAAAAAATCTAATCTTAAAACTGCAGCACTTGGACATGCCATTATACAGGTAACTAGACCAAGAAGTATACTTTGTCCAATACAACTTGGATTGGGATCGCAGATGCATCGTCTATTTAGATCAAGATTCTTAATTGAATCTTTACATAAAGGATTTTCTGTATCTTACCTTGAAGTTCAGAAATATGAGGCGTGTGCAGCAGTTGAAAAATCAGAGGAAGAATTGCAGCTAGGATCGGGTGTCTCACAGTCTGTGTACAGTACGTTGCAGACAACAAAGACCACAACACTGACACAATAGATGAGGAAAACACTTTCCACGCAATGGGAAGGATATCGTGCATCACACCTTCTCCTACTGGTTACTTTGGACGGTTGATAAGGAGACAAGATGTGTCATCAGATCAACTTTCAAATCTCGGTCGCATAGAAATTTCTTATTTCAGTCCAAGCCATTCAAGCATAACGAATAAAATGAAATTGAAACAATTCAATAAATCAAAACATCATCTGGTTTGAAAGCAGATCTTCTGGTGAAAGCAGTTTGGCCTCTTCTAGAAGAAATACCTGGATGATCAGCTACAATGCAGATGGTAAGTAAAGGACGCATTGCTGGCAAGTCTTCAATCCAGTTTTTACCAATTATAGATCTCAACCCTAGCGACCTTTCAGGTGTGTTTTCAACACTGCAGTTTATTGATAGAGAGGCAAGAAAGTACGATAAAGTCCCGGTTGTAACATTTGACCAGCCTCTTTACTTGAAAGTCATGTTAATAGTAAGTGATTCAGACCTAGGAGAAATGGTCATCCGTCTGGGTGCATTTCGTACAGGGATAAGTTTTATTAGAAGTAGTGGACGCATCATGGCAGGTTCTGGATTTCGAGAACTGTTAGTACTTGCATTGTGTATGCACCCAATTCTGTCATTCATATGGTAAAGCAGTTTCCAGAGCTGTCAGAGGTTATATATACATGTATGTTGGTAGACACAGCCCTTGGCTTCCTACTTCTGCAGCAGATGGAACCCTTGGATTGGATTCAAGTGAAGAAATTCAGAATAACCTGCTTGCATTATTTGATAAGCTTTCAATCAATGTCTGTTGATGAGTTTGCAAAGTGTGAACAGATTTATATTCTCGAGGAAGACTTTTCAAGAAAGAAAGAATCTCTGTCTAAGTCAAGAACAACAAAGTTATGGTTTATGTATATGGAGATGGTGTCAGTTTTGAGAAAGTTCCTTTTAGCTGAACGCACAGGAAATTGGATGTTTCATTTGGATTCAATTAAGGAAATGCTTCCCTTCTTTGCAGCTGCAGGGCATAATCTATACACCAAATCGGCTTACATTTACATGTACATGTATATACGGTGTATTTACATTTCAAATGTCTTTGTCCGAGATAAAATTACAAATTGTAAATGTACTTTATTTCCCCATCAATGTTTTGGGGCGGTTCCAAAAAAAACACGTGTAGGGCGGAACAAACAGCCAGACAGAAGCAGGGCTTGGAGCACGTAGATTGGCAGAATAAAAGCATGTAAATATAAGGAATAACTGCCTTATTTTTCGATTTCATGACGATGATCAATCGATTGGCTTGCGAGATAATTTTATGCGTAAACGCCTTCTGCGTTTATGCAAATTATCACGCAAACTAATCGATCAATCACATCATGAAATCGAAAAATAAGACAGTTATTCCTTCAATAATGCAGATGCAGAACTTGAGACAGACCCACCCAGAGGTTCATACTTTATTTTGCCATGGACTTTATGTCATAAGAAGAACTGACCAGTTTTAGGGAATATCTTCTGATTTGACCATAGAACAAGTTCTTATGCGGAGCATCAAATCAGTTGGTGGATTAACACATGGGAGAGGTTGAGGACTTACATAGAGAACTTTGTGGCTACTCTCAACACCGACTTGCTCAGAAATTAATGAGGCTATGCAAACCCTGACAGTTACGTTCTATGAATCAGGTGAGCAGCATAAAGAGGGTGCAAGAACTAGGATAAAAAGAGACTCATGATATCAACATTCTACAAGAGTTTCTCAGAGAGGATAACCCATTTACTCTGGATGACCTCAGTCTCAGAAACATTGAGACAGGTGAAACAGCAACAATGTAGTAAATCTGGCTTAGATTGTTCAATTTGGTGTGGCGAATGCTTTGGAAATTGCAGTAACTCTTCAAGCGACCTCCATGAGATCGAGGAAATTGGACAATGAAGAGGAAGATGGAGACATTTTGAACTTATCATCACAGAGTAATCAAGACATATAATTAGAAATTATTTAAAATGATTTTTATTTTGTCTTTTATTAATGAGATGTGTCTATGATCATAATTATTTTAGATTTCATTTATGATCATTTTATTTGCAATTAAAGAGATATTTTGATCTAATTTTCGGTTCTGAAAAAGGGATACAAATTTTGACAATAAATGCAATGATAAAACTATGTACATAAATAAAAATAAATAAAAAAACTGGATTTGGATGCATTTTAATTGTATTTTTATGTTGAATATTTTGAAAACCATTGGTTTTTTTTTTCTTTTTAAACAGATAACACCTTCTGTCAAATATCTATTACTAAGATGCCATGTGGAGATATGAATACTCAGGCTTCAATGACATTGTTTTTTTTTTCTCACATTTCTTCATATCAAATAAATTAATTACAATTAATTCATACTATAATTGACAGAGCTTTATAAACAGAAGCATTTAATATAATATGATTTCAAGGCATTACTGAATTTAATAAATGAAATGCAACTTTTTCCCAGTTTTTAGCAATTTTTATTCATAATCACTGATTTTTACCCCTAAAATATTGTTATGTGCACAAGTTTCAGTAAAAAAAATTATGTGAAGGATACTTCATAGTGAAATGAATTGAATGCACACAAAAATCTTCGTGTTGCAATTTCTTTGATGTTGAGCTTAATTTTTTACTAAATTGAATGGACTAGTTTTTATTCGAAGCACATAGAACAGAAGATAGGATCAAATATTTCAAACACCGGTATCATTGGAAGACCTGTAAAAATTAAGTCATTATTAGAAATTATGTGTCTCGAAAAAATACTATTAATAGAGTAATCAGGTAGGTCTAGCTGATTAATTCATTGACGATGTTTGTGTAACTTATAGAAGCTGATTAAGATTTACCTGTTTGATCTACATTGATGATATACTTATATGTTAAAGTATAACAACAGTCATAATTACATTACCACCTAGGACTGAGATGAATAGCAATTATCATTACTCTCATACAAAGGATCTTGATATTCAAGCGAATTGTTTTTTTTTTTACCTTTGTGAAATTTTACGCGTTTAAATTTTACGGATTTATAAAACTCGTAAAAATTAGCAGCACGTAAAAAATACCCGTTATACGGTAATCTTATACCCCTCTTTTTCTGGCCCTGTCCTACTCATTGGAGTCATATTTAACGTATTTAACAAAGCTTTCACATAAGTTCAACCTTTTCTGCCAGAGTCGTTCTTGAGAAGAATTTTAAAAAGATAGCACCAAATTTTTAAAAAATATTTAATGTCTCCCCTTGATAGTAAGCTTGAAACTTAAATACCATTAACTTAATTAAGAATGCTTCGTGGCAAGGTTGGTTGATATTGTCCCAGTGATTCCTGAGAAGTAAAAACGAAGTCCAAATATGTAAAGTTTACAGTACATAAAATCTTTTCAAAGGATAGATAAAAACAATTGAAGGAAAATATTACTCTTTTGTTCTGAAGATATGGTTAGAAATAAAAAAAAATTGCCCTGTGTATGCCTGTAACGAACTTCCGATTTGATTGCGCACGCGTGTGTCATGGCTAGTGAGCAGCGAAGGGAGAGGCTACCTGTAAAGAAGATAAATCAAATACAAGATTTCTAATGAATGATGGATTGGTAGTAAGTTGGTCCACGTCCAGTTCGCAAAATGTTTCACTCATATAGAGTGTTAAGGTTGAAGATAACGTTCAACGATATATCTAAACAAAAAAAAAAAGAAGAAAAAAGCCGCAAAATAAATCTGTGAAGATGGTATAAAACAGACTCCCTGGAAATTCCAGAAGTGGGATCAGGTGCACAGGAGAAGTCACCATCCCTTGTTGACCGGTCATAATCGATCTGAACCCTATGAAGTTTTCAAGGTTATATTGTGTATTTAGTATGAAAACAAAGGCCTAACATTTAGTGTGGAACAAGTCCGCCAAAATACGATGAAATGATAGGTTATATTTGCTATCAAAGTCATGGCGATCGAGCACTGAATTTACGAAATGCTTACTTTAAACGAGGTTGCTAAAACTCTTATGTAATCAAATTATCATTGCGTAGCATGTCTCGCTTTGAATTGATCATACTCAGAGCAAGCTCTTCAATAGCAAAACAGTTGGAAGATTAAAACACCATAAGCGGTGAAGGTGGAATATTATTTCATGAATAAGGAAAGTTGGCGATAGAAACGCTGAAGTCATTTCGTTTGATATACAATTACATTCAAACTTGTTCATTGACTCTTATCGTATACAGTCAAAGACCCAAATACGAAACGGATGTGGCAGACCCTGTGGTTTCATTACTTTCAAGTTTACTTGGATATTTCGAGTCGCCATCTGAATGAAAATAACTACATGGATTGTTTATTGATAAACATCGTCGATATACAGGTATATCAATGTCAATTTGAAGGCCACAAGTGTTTTCGTTTTCCCATGTAGAAAAGTACTAGTTACCAAATACCGGTGCAGGAATTCAAATTTAAACCTTTACTCGACAATCAGGGCCTTATAGCAAGGAAGGTTCTTTATCGTCCCAACGCCTGTCGTGACACGGGGCCTTGGTTTTTAAGATCTCATCGAATGACCCACAACTTTCACTTCAAAGTGCCGAGGGCTAGGCTAAGGAATGGTTCCTAGCTATATTATATCGACTTGGGTCAGTCGTAGCCGAAATTCAATCTCACAACCTTACGATCATTGAGCAAGCGCTCTACCAACTGAGCTTCCCTGACGATGTGGAAAGAAAGAAGACCTATAATTGCTATTTACATGTTTACAGGACAATTTTGTTTTGATTGTATGTTGTTAACGTCCCTCTCGAGAATTTTTCACTCATATGGAGAGGCCACCACTTAACTGTGCGTAGAGAGCTGCAAATTTTATACTTGGCAACGGCCATTGAGCAAAGATGGATCTTTATCGTTCCTGCACCTACTGCGACATGGGAATTCAGTTAATTCGGTCACATCCAAAAGACTGGTCTGCACGTCCCACAGTGGGATTCGAACCGTATAGATCAATTTCTTACTTCGCGACTTTAAAGCAGACTTACTAACACAGCGCCAGGCAGGCGACAGGACAATTTTGAAGAGACAGTGAACAAAACATTAAAAGTTTTTAACAGTAAGACTCTACCATCAAACTGAAGACTTCTTTTCATTTAATTTTTTTTTTACAGAAAATAAGTCTACTAATGACGGAAAGCAATGTGTACCCATGGGAATTCCAATAGATTATTGAAAGACAATCCCTAGTCTTAACACCACTAACACGTTGTCACGTTTTTGCTTTTCTTAAAGTGTTGGAAAGTGAAATTAGGCTAAATTTATGAATAAAGGGTAAAATATCTCAATTCAAGGACATTTTTTTATTATAAATGTTCCACCGAAGTACAGACAGTTTACAAACAGCGGAATCTACACCAGTATCGGTGATTCAGCTTTCATACTGATTGAATGCTATGCGTGTTAACAAGCTATGTAATCAAATGTCGCGTGCAAAGTACACGTGGGTATGATAAGTGTCTAGACAATTTAATGACAGCTTGGTCAGAAATCCTACTACTGTTATTTCATTAGCACAACGATCACGAATATATTAGATATTATCTGGTAACATTACAGGTGGAATTTCCCTCAACTTACTTAAAAGCCATTTGGTTTGTTCTGGTGGAATAATTCTATAAAATTTACCAAAACAAAAATTAGTTTGATTTAGAAAAGGATTTTTTCCTTTTGTTTTGCAAAAATGATCAGATATAAAGTGCCAACCCGTGGAAGCCCATTGTTAGATCTCTAAGAAATATTTTGGAATTTGAACGATTTGTCAAATCAAATTTAATTTCGTTATGATTATTTTTATTCATTCAAACTTATTACTTCTGTTATACATGTAACAAATTTGTTCAATTAATTAAAAAATGAATTTAAATAATTGTTGTAATGAATTATTATATAATTCGTTTAAATGGATTCCAAAATTTGACTTTGTGATAGAAATAACAAAGAAAAAATTAAAAATTATATTTTATCATCCATATTACATGATAGCCGGTGTTAATGTAAATATGATATTAATTGTTGAAGAATCATAATTTAAGCTAAAATACATGTACCCTGGTACTCGTATTTGTGTTGTGTGAACATTTTGTTCGAAATGTACTACACTGTACATCAATACATTTCTATTTCATAGCTATTTTTGGTAGAGACCGTGATCAACAACCAATTACAGGATCATTTGACCATGTCGACACTTTATTTGTTTCTTTACCATATGAATATTTTATCCACTTTATCTATGAAATGCATATCACGGGAAACTACCAAAACAATATGAATGGTGAAATATAAGTATTATATATAAAATGAACAAATTCAACGGCTATGTTCAGGAACTTAATATATATTTATTTTATTTGTAAATTGAACATGTTTTGTTAGTTCCAAAGTCTTTTTACATCTTCTGGTCAAACAAATACTCTCCCAGACCCTTTCCTGCTCTCTTAAGTTGACGGATCTTATCAGCTATGTCTTTAATCGCGTTGACTTGCTCCTCCAAAAAGTCGTGCTCCAGCACATGTGACAACTGGAAAAGAATTACATTGTTCATGTATTATCTTCACTTCTATGGTGTTTTCTAGATAGATGGTGGATGAAAAGTTTTTCATTGTGTTTAATTTTAAATAATTCTTGTTTATAATTTTCTTCATAGAGGATGGTTTGTTTTCGAGTGTTACAATGAACCTTATAAAAAGCGTGTTCATATTTTTTTTTTGTTTTCAAAAAAATTCCTCTTGTAGGCGTGGATGTATGAACCACTAGTCACGTTCTATGGCTTTTACGTACAATAAAGTGCATTTTTAAAGTTGCAGGACATGTGACTCAAGTTGAACAGAACTTTGCCAAAATAAGTAGAAAGGGTCTCAACAAATTGATCACAGAATGTTTAAACCAGCACTACCAATATCTAGCAATGGTGAGTTTTCAACTGTTTGCTATGAGCAACTTCATTCAAATCTTCATCAATTTGAACATTGGACAGGTTTAATACTATTGAATAATATTACAGGCTAACTATTTTGGACGTGCAGATGTGTCCCTTCCGGGTTTTCAGAAATACTTTGAGGAACGTTCAGAACGAGAACACAATCGAACCAAAGAAATGATGGAATACATGAATAAGAGAGGAGGAACGCTAAAACTGCTAAGAATAAGGGTATACCCATGTATTTGTATTTATTTTTCCCATCGCTTGAAACGTTGGTGGGTATGTAATTTATATAATGATCGGAATGTCCGTCTGTTACGTTTCTGAGTACCCACCTCTTATCCGCAACTCCTCTTACACCACTGAATGAAGTTTAATGAGACTTTCATAGAATCTGATCGGAAACATATTTCGGGTTTCCCATAGCAAAACATGGACACGACCTTTTTTTCTCAGTAATATTAAAGGGTACCCATATCTTATCCAAAACTCCTCCTACACCACTGAATAAAGTTTAATGATAATTTCACAGATTTTTTTTTTTACAAAATGACATTGTGCAACTTCTATTTTACTCTTTGATCTTACAATTTAATTCTTCGTGTCTATCAGAGCAAAACAAGGACTTTGCCATTGTAATCATATGGGACGCGGGAATATCATTTAGTGAGCTCAGTGTTCGAAATACCTCTAAATAAATATGGATTTCATTTTAATATTGAGAATCATTTTAAACATAATTTTCAAACGAAATTTAATGTTTCCTAACTTTCCTTACTAAAAAATGAAGAAAGGGTGTTGATTTATCTACATTATAGAAAAGTATAACTATTTTATATCATGCAAGTTTATAAATTGAAAAACTAGCATGTTTCATGAGAAAAATTGTGAAGATATGTTTGAATTAGCCAAGACCTCGCTTAGGTCGTTTTTGTTTTATGTTACGGTTTAAGACATACTTAAAGCTTGCTAAGATTTTGACTTAAGTTGGGTCATAAGTACGTTTAGGCACAATCCCATGACCAATCTAAGTACTACTTACGTGTAAGTATGTCTTAAACCGTAACATAAAACGAACTTAGTGAGGTCTTAGCTAAGTCAAACTTGTGTTCTCAATTTTCTCATGAATCATGCTAGTTTTTCAATTTATATACTTGCATGATAAAAATATTCAGTTATACTTTATAATTATATATAAATTCAATGTCCTTTCTGAGATTTTAAGTAAGGTTACATTAAACATGTATTTCGTGCGTAAATTCTTTTTAAAATGATTCCTAATATTAAAATAAAATCTAAATAATTGCATGTTAACAATGTTGCAGGTGTGGAATGTAAAAGTATGACTTTTGTTTTATCACTCGAGGGTGCGATGTTTTCAGTCAATTTTTGTTGTTTTAATTCTTTTTTTTGACAAATGTTCACTCACTTTGTCATTCTTATAGACATGGCATGGGACATAAGTATGTTTCAGGCACAATCTTAGGACCTAGGGGTCGTAACATGAAGGGTTCTTTAGTCTAAGACCATACAATTGTAGGTCTTAGACTTAAGTACCCTTTATGTTACGACCCCAAGGTCCTGAGCTTGTGCCTAAAACATACCTTTGACACAACATAGCAAGCCCCCAAGTCTATAAAATATTGATGTGATGACGTTATCATTTAGAAGGATTTTTAGTGATACCCAGAGACTAACTAGTATATTCTAAATAGTTTATAGAAATACTAACACACCGTCTCATACAAGTATATTGCATGCTGTATGTGCGATTAATAAATTTATAATTTTATAATTTTTTGCATAGAAAATGTTTTAATCGATGTTTTATTTGTAAAAATTTCAAAGCAAAGTGGCGATTTTTGTGGACCTTGTGAGATAAAATGTCTGTAAGTCGTTTTTTTTAACGAAATTCCTGGAAATATGCATTCATAGTATTTTTAACCACGAAAAAAGACTAGCTCCAGGCAGTTCCGTTATTTATAGCTATAGTATGCCAGAGAGTTGACGCTCTATGTAAAAAAGGGGTAGAGTCTATTATTACTTGTACAAAACCCAGACTAGCTGAATCATCAAAAGCCACCTTTTCTCGGATAATACGGATATTATTGTACAAGGTCACCTTCAAAAGGATCTATCTTAATTAATAGCCTTTATTTTCTCCCTCGTTTCACTCCTCCGCAAATAAATATTTTCTTGACTAATTTATTAAAAAACAAAGAAAAAGAGTATACTGTAGGATTGTTGCGTTCGTTACAAATCGCATTTTTATTCAAAACATGCAAATCAATCTACATGTAATAAATTTTACAAGATAAACAATGCAAGGGCTGGGAGGGCAGGGAAAACCAAAGACACAAAACAACCTGCGATTCTTTGTAACGAACGTCGCATTAATCGAACATTCCCTGGTAAAAGTATTTATAGTGAGCGCTAAATCGCTCATGCATGAAAAACCAGTTTCTTAAGATACGAAGTTTCATGGAGAATACCGAAGTAAAAACGTAAAGAAATAAATGTATGTGCATTATTATAACCTACATCTAAGTCAAAAATACCAAATGATAGACATTTCTCCTGTACTTATACCATACAAATACCAACTAAATGGTGTGGTACCAGTGCACATAAGCAATATTACGACAAGAACATAAATAAATGCCCCACGTTGGGCGCCAAATGTAAAATGAGAGGAAAATGTCGGCCAGACTGGGACTCGACCTGGGGACCTCCCGCTAACCGTGCTTGTGCTCAATATAACCACTGAACAACCGGGCCGTCGTACCCAGTCCCCGTTACATACAGACAAGGATGGCTTCAGATTTTACAATGAAAACTTCTCTAGGCATTTTAAAGTGAAAGTTCTTATAAACCTTGTCGATTGAGTATAAATAAGACACCTGGGTTGCAATCAAACAAGTGCGCTTAGATTCTTACCGAAGCCACCGGCAATCACTAAGTGTTTGCTGTATATCGGAATCTATTATTTTAACCAAAAAATATAAGGATTTTTATGAATTAGCCATGCTATTTCAAATATTCTTACTCAGTTTATGCCATTGTTTTTAAGTTAATACATTTCTCAGGTACATGTACATCGGAGGTAAATCTCCAAAACTATATAAACAAAATTTTTCATAATCTCGTCATATGGATTTTTTGTTCATATTTAGGAGTTGGGTACATCACATCGTCTCAAGCCACGGTCCGGAGTCCGCACATAGCCCTCTCTCCAGAATGGGAGAGGATCGTACATTTTGGCCGTGGTTTGCGACGATGGGTACATCAGTAACCAACCGCTTCCTCGTTGACGAAACATTTTTTTTCTAATTTGGTGCCCACGTTGGGATTTGATTTGAAAAATTCAGCCAAATTACGACCAAATTATAAATTACATTTGCTAATAAGGTCTTTAGAATGAGCACATAATTTATAAAATGCTGACTATAAACGAGGTTGTTGTAATCCTTGTAATATAAACTTATCTGTCAGTAGTCTGTCTCGGTTTAAAAACTGTTCGTACTCGGAACATGCTCTTGAGTATCGATTAAGTTGGGAGACGAAAACACATTATGTAAATGTTAGTGGGATATATCTAAGTTGAGTAGGAATTGTCATTCAATTTGGTTGTTAGTCAGTCTTTGTCGTCTATAGTAATATTGCTATTTTAATAATTGTTAAACGCCAATTCGGCAATATCTCAGCCAAATACATCCAAATATGAAACAGATGTTGCAGACTCTGTGGTTTCTTCAATTCAAGTTCACTGTGATATATTGAATCGACATATGAATGCAAATAACTTTTGTTAATTGATAAAACATCATCGATATATTTTATGTTCATGCAAACGTTTTGTTAATAATTATGTTTCAAAGGAATATGAAAAAGGTCAGCTCATAAAGAAGCACAATTAGTGCCCATTGGAATTTCAAAACAGTTTGTTGGACGACCTAGTCTCCGAAGACTGTGTATAAATCTTGTTAGAAGGGAACTCCAGAAGCCTTTTATATCAACTTTAGAGTACTTCTCATTTGTAAGTTTGTAAGTGACCAATCAAAAGGTAGGAACATTTCTATTTTTAATGAAGAAGCAGTTGTCTATATTAAAAAGCCTTGTTTTTAATTTATCATGAGAATTGTTAAATTTTTACATTGTAGAAAAGGAATACGTAATAATGCGGTATACTTTTTTTAAAAGGTGATCTTCAATTTCCTAAAGTTCTTTTAAGAATTTTGTGAGGTCCCACATCGGATTTACATCACTTCTTAAATACTGTAAACGTATTACATTTGGTGGTGTATTCTTTTTGGCGGAAAGATACTTCCGCTATTTCAAGTACATCGCTAACAATAATACATGAATAAGAATATCAAGAAATGCGCTAAATCAAATCTACTTTAACTTGTTTTAAATATTGTTTTCCGCTAAATATCGTATACGCTAAATATAATACATTTACAGTATGCTGTAGCACAGAAAGCATCTCCTAAACAGTTGTTAATATTTGGTGCGCAGTAAAGTTAGGGACTTGGAAGAGCATTTGCTGGACCCCATACTATATATTTCTTTGTGAGGAGAAGTTTAGGAATCTACTTTAGGTAGAGTAGATTACACTTTTCTGTTAAAATTTAGAAACACTGAAACGTTCCTTGTTTCAAAAATATAAAATACAGAAAACACTTTGTTGAAAAAGTATTAGGTGTCAATATTCAAATTTACTCGCAAAGGAAAATCTGTTAGAAATAAACTGGTTCCCAGATATCCATGTCCGTATCAGGAAATGGAACCCTACCCTTTCAAAAAAAAAATCTCAACGCTTAAGATAAATAATCGCAATTCCTTTGGTACTTTAAGATCTAGGTTATTTGATTTTCCGAGTAGCTCAAGTTATTTAATTACTTCCACCAATACCAAAAGTTTTTAATAGGAACTACGTGCAATGAAACGCATTTACACATTGTATAATGAAGAGAAACGTAATAAAAATCATGCAATTACCACTTCATTTGGCATTCAAATGTTATGGATATATAGGAGAGGGCTTTTGATATATAATTTTCTAAATTTTATCAGCTAAAATAAATGAATACTTTATGATTTCGAGCTTTCCTATGCAAAAAAGGTGGTATATTGTATGCACGTTTGCCTTCAAATGTTGATCTAAATTGAAATTTTAATCCGACTGACATTTTTAGCAGAGACAAAAGTCTACTTACGTAGGCCTGATAGAAGTAACTGGCCTGTAACTCCCGTGTGATTTGTTCATTTATGAAAAAGGTGGTATATTGTATGCACGTTTGCCTTCAAATGTTGATCTAAATTGAAATTTTAATCCGACTGACATTTTTAGCAGAGACAAAAGTCTACTTACGTAGGCCTGATAGAAGTAACTGGCCTGTAACTCCCGTGTGATTTGTTCATTTATGGCCGTCACAGCAGTCGCCTTAAATTTCTGACGAACATTCTTCACATCTGAAATTTTAATGAGCGAATCGTATTTTGTGTTAAAAATCAAAATATCCTGCCATCTGTTATTATTGGCTAAGTTGATGAAACTGCTTTATAGAAGAATATATCGCTATAACTATCAGACTTCATATATGCATTTACCTATCAAATATTTAACATTTAAGAAACTAGAGGGAAAAAACTCTTAAATGAGAAAATAACATCAGTGAATTTTTTAGTCCTTGTATATTGAATTAATATTTATTATATTGTTACTCACCAGCAAATACCACGACAAACAGAGCGAAAACAACGAGATACTTCATGATTAAAATGCAATTTGTCCGATACACGGTCCACGTATGTAAGATTAACGTGAATTTGAGTTAACGAAAGCTGAGCAAAGTTCAGGCACAGTACCTACAATTCAGGCCAAAGGTACTGATATGTTTGCTTTAAGGGACATTGCCCTAGTTATACTTCATGTGCACCTTGAATCAATAAGTTTTTTCAAGTTTTACTCTGAAGCTAAGAACGATGTATGATACAAACAAAAAATGTATGCCTGGATTTGCATCTATTTTGAGCCTATTTTGGTTGTAAATGATAAGAAAAATAAATTTTCTAATTTTTGTTAATACAAATTATGAACTTCTTATAATGTTTGCAATTGAAATGACATCTTTCCGAAACTATCCTTATTAACTTTGAATGAAAAATTCAAATGTTTGCGGTTTAATTTCATTTTTTTTACTCATATAAACAAGATTTACGTTGTTATTTTCAAGATTTTTGATAAAAAGTGTGTTTGTATCATTTGTCCTATAAAATGTCAGTACTAGTATGTGGCCTGATCCAGCAAATTTTTACTGTCGTAATTTTTTGCAATTAAGTTTCTATATAAGAATATGATAGAAGAGTAAAAAAAAAACCTTTGAGTAGAAAAAATACTCAGTAGGCAAAAACATATCACTTTTAGAGGCATAGATAAATGTTTAATGTTGAATTTGCCTGGCCTTTAGAATCCCCTCCCCTTCTGGAAAACTACATCGTTTTGCTTGCTTGAATAAAAGGGCATAAGGTCAGAAAGAAATTTTCTTCTGAAAATTGTAGAATTTATAAGATTAAAAAGTTCATGGTAACTTGGAACATTATAGAACAATTAGGAATGTCTCTCTAACTTCGTAAATCAAATGACATCTTGACTTATTAAAGATTTTACTTTCAGACTTAAATGTTCCTTCTGCTGTCCACGTGATTAAGGTGAATTATATAGGACATTTACATTGTATCAGGATTGATATACTTAACTTAGTAATCATATTTATACCCACACCTTAATCTGTTATCATTGATAAAATAATACTTATGGATGTTATCTGAAGGTTAACTCACGTATTGCACATCATAATTTTAAACACATGTTAGCATATTCCAGTTAAATTGTGTCAAACTTGCGAAGTCCTTTTTTGCATGCAGTTATGTATTTTTTTATTAATTTAATAGTAAATTATATTTATCAAGATGTATTCTTCGACAAAAGTCCCTATTAATCTCACTTTTATTTTTTGGAGGCTCTATCTTTTTTTTTTTTTTTGATAGAGCTTCCAAAATTATTACACTACATTTTCCTCTCTAACAAAGCTTAGTTTCATTATTTCTTCAAAATTAGATATCCATTTGAAATAATTTAATGTTAGATGGGGGCCAAGCGGGTTTAAAAAACCGGAAGTACACTTTGCTCCCTAAGGTTTACATTAAAGAGAAAACAAGATGCGCGTGTTTGTGACAGCGCTATTTGGGCTTGCAATTGCTTTACTTGGTTACCATGGACTGGACTTATTGGGAGGAGTAACAGCGAAAAGGGTGAATGTTAAGATACCCCGGCTATGTAAGTTGAAGTGTCGTTAAAAAATTTTTATTGTGATTTAAAAAAACAAAACCAAGGCCGACTGTATTTGTACGTATGTTTCTACAAAAAAGATTGAATTTCAAAAATCAAGATAAAAAAGATTTATTTGAACTTATATATAGGGCCTACAACAAACGAAACCTGCCAATCTTTGTTTTTCATCCTTTCAGTTTATCAAAATGTTACATCAATCAAGGCTTACAATCATTGACCATTCTAACATACTTCTATTTATTGATATATATCTGTATTAAACTACTTCGACACTTTACTTTACCCTGCATGAGGAAATTATTTTTTAAAGTTGCAGGACATGTGACTCAAGTTGAACAGAACTTTGCCAAAATAAGTAGAAAGGGTCTCAACAAATTGATCACAGAATGTTTAAACCAGCACTACCAATATCTAGCAATGGTGAGTTTTCAACATTTATTCATTGAATTAGATAATTTATAACATAGTCTGAATTTGTAGTTGAAAAACAGTATAACTACATTAATTCAATGTACCATTTGATCAGAATTAAATCTTACAGAACTCCAATAGTATTCTCTGGCCTTTACTTTTGAACAAAAAATTCAAAAGAGAAAAGCTGGACCCTAATTGATTAATTAATTTCAAATAAGGGGAATCTGAATTACGTAAAGGATAATATAATGTTTTAAAATTTGAATCCAGATGAAGCTGTTCTTGGATGAGAACCTTGTAGACAGCCAGGTTCGAATCATCAAACGTCTCGGGGACCTTATAGCTCACCTGAATCTGATGAAGAAATCGCACAGCGCGGGACTGGCTCTCTATATGTTTGATCTGGAGCTCCAGAAATAGAGAATACGTCAATTATACTATTTCTCTGAATTAATAAAATGTACTCTACTGTGCTCTACCATGTAATATTTTTCCGTGTTTTTTCTCTTAAATTTATGTTTGTTGAAGAGTTATTTGTTGTTACTTCAAAGCAATGAACTATTGGAGAAACGTCTGTTTAGATATGCATGGATTTCAAAACTGTTTACTAGTTTTATTCATCGAAAAGAAATTGATATTTAAAAATACTGTAGTTTCTAGTGTAGTTTTTGAAGAACTGGGAACGAAAGTCTTGTTTTCCCGCCTACCTCCAAGTCAATTTTTCCAAACTTAACATATTTGAATGATTTTTCATATGCAGACATTTATATATCTTTTTAAATATAAAATATATGTTATTAGGGAAAGCAAAGAAAAATATATAATCCGGTAAAATTTGTGTTTTTCATTATAGAAAATAAATATATGACCGGAGGAATAACTCTTTGAGGCATACAGTAACTGAAGTAATAAATAATATATTGCTTAATAATTATCATTTTGTACTACGTATTTCAAGATATGTTCGTGATAATTATTTTAATAAAGGTTTGTTCACAAAGAACAGTATCACTTTCTGATGGCGCTTCAAGCCTCTTTTTTATGTATTTTAAAAGGTCTGATAAAGGTCAATTACTCTTTCCTAGACACGAAGGATCATCAAAAATTTATGCTGCTAATCATGTGGTACCTTTTATATTAAAATATAGGTTTTAATCTGTTAAATGACACCAACATTATTATTTAAGCCAATACAAGCATATTGCATTATATACATTAGTGAACCCTGATTTTCTCATTCTGATAAATAAAGTATTGACTGTAAGTTTTGTTGTCCCCCGCGAAAGCAAGGGGGACATTAAATCTCATCCGTCTGTCAGTCCGTCTGTCACAAAAACTTTAACTTTGCCCATAACTTTTGATATAATGGAGCTATGATTTTCATATTTCACATGTGTATTCCTTGTGACACAAGACCTTTCTTTGGGTACCAATAAATTTAACCTTTTGACCTTGGAGTTTGACCTACTTTTACACAAAAAAATTCCAAACTTTTACTTTGGCCATAACTTTTGAACGGTAGATATTAGGACTTTCATATTTCACATATGTATTCTTTGTGGAAAGATCTTTCATTGGATACCAAGAACTTTGACTATTGACCTTGACCTTGGAGATTTCCGTTCTTATGAGAAAATTTTAACCTTGGTCATAACTTTTGAACGGTACGGGCTAGGGATTTCATACTTCAAATATGTAATCCTTGTGAGAAGACCTTTCATTTGATACCAAGAACTTAGACCTTTTGACCTTGACCTGCTTTAAAAAAAACCGTGATCATAACTTTTGAAGGGTTAGGGCTAGGGCTTTCATACTTCACATTTGTAATACTTGTGACAAGACCTTTCTTGAGAAACCAACAACTTTGACCCATTGACCTTGGAGTTTGACATATCTTTCTAAAACTTATCCTTGGCCATAACTTTTGAACAGATGGTGCTAGTGCTTTCATATTTCACAATCTTATTTCTTGTGAGAGGACCCTACTTTGGATACCGATATATTTAATTTGCATTTAAAAGAAGTTTAATCTTCGCTATGTTGCCTATGGGGTCATCAGTGTTTCAATTTAAGGTCTGATTTTTATACCCCTCCCTCACTTGAAAAGTGGGAGCGTATATAATGATCGGGATGTCAGTCCGTCTGTTACGCTTTGGGGTACCGATCTATTTTCCGCAACTCCTCTTTTACAGCTGAATGAAATTTAATGAAACTTCACAGAATCTTTATTTCATAGTGCTATTGTGACCTCCTATTTTACATTTTTGATTCGACACATATTAATGGTTTCTCCAGCTCTGGAGCAAAACATGGAAAAGATTATTCTTTCTAAAATATTGAAGGGTACCCATCTCTTTTCCGCAACTGCTCCTCTACCACTACATAAATATTGTTATACCTTTAAAAATTTGTTCCTAAACAAATCTATACCAAAAAAGAACCAAACTGTATGCCAGATGCCGTTAGGTCGAGAACACAATCAATAAATGTTTTTGTTCTTCTCAATTCCATTCGTTCGAGTTTAACAGTGACAGACCCGAGGTTTTCATCACGGAAGAGCGAGTGTGTTATAAGTAAACCTTCAACATGAGTTCAAGTTTTTATTCATATTGCTGTTACATTAGTGTACACTAGTAAATAGAACAACTTAGAATTGGAATTAATAAAGCAATTTTCTTCTCTATGAAACTTGATTTTTGATGACAATTTTTTTTTACACAGACCAAAGTACCAGACATCCCACCAGCTGGCATTGTATGTCATGTTATGTAGAGTGGCCCTGGATAAGTCACTCAACTGGTAAATATAATTTTGAAGTTCTCAACATAATTTTTCCAATGGATAATATGATTTGGGATGTTAATGCAAGGAAAAATAAGAATATGAACATTCTAATATATGATAGAATGTTGATATTAATACAAAGAAATTTACTGACTTATGGTATTAAAGTGCTGAGTTTTTATTTTTCAGTGGTTTAATCAACATAGAAATCCAGTCTTGTTTAGGCAGCATTGTGAGTTGTTATTCAGAATCAGAATGGAAGACTCAAGTAAGTTTTTATTTACAGTATCTTTGCATAGGAAGAACTTTATTCACAATATTCCTAATATAGAAATTAAAAAAGATTTTAATGTTATTAGTCTATAAAGGCACTAATCTTTTTCATTCACTAAGAGTTTTTTATTAAGATGAATAATTTTTTAAGTTTAATGGAGTAAATATCCTGATATCTTTTGTTCTTATACCACTTTCTTCCCCTTTTCCAGAAAACAGATACGAATATACATGTACATGCACACCTCACATGTGATGTTGTTCTTTATGTATGCATGTCAAGAATCGGTACACAAAATGAATTTGTACCACATGAAGTGCAATATATGCATTGAAATAAATATCTATGTATTTTTTACCAGGCTTTAAAACTGTGTTCAATCCTCCCCACCCTCACAGAACACCACCATAACAAGGCCTACCTGGCCTCCCTGTCCCCCTATGGGGGGCGGGGACAGTTCCTACAGAGGAGGGTGGCCTACATCATGCTGAGGCAGCTGTTTGATCTGGAACCTTGTTCTACAGAGAAACTAGAAAACTGCAAGGTAGCAAAATACCGCATTGTAATTTTTTGTGTTATCTGCCTTTGATTGTGCCTTTCCAAAACAGCATGTCTTCTAAAGTCATGCTGGTTTTCCTTAGACAGCTAGCTTAAAATATTGGTCTGTAAAAAATTGATACCGAAATGCTCAATATTTGCAAAAATTGCTAATTATTTGTAAGAAAACGTTACATAAATGATTGAGGAATTGCTAATGATGAAGATTATATTATAAGAATAACATTACGTCGATTATAAAGCTATAAAGGTAATGTTGGGAAAAAAGTGGAGGTGGGACCCCCTCCCCCCACCCTTCCCTGTTGCTACGTGCCTGCAACATATACAATTATTGAAAAAGGTCAGTTTTACTACTGGCTCTTGGAAACACAAGAAACACTTTTCGAATCATTTTTACACACTATATACATCATCACCTACTTATTCCATGCTCACATTTACAAACGATTGTTTAACAACAATATGGTTTGGGTCATGGTAAAGGTCCATAATGGCCACATTATTCTTGTGCTGCACTATCAGTGAATATAAGAATTCTGCGTGTGTTCATTGGCCATTAATGTATACTACTTTGATATATACAGCAATTAAATTATTATTTTAAATGCATAAACTTTTTTCTAGCCAATTAATAATAAAGCAGTCATACAGAAAATAAATAGCTTAATAAATCTTTTTCAAGAAGTTTCATTTCAGTTCTGAGAGCCGATAATTCTAACTTCTTAAAAATCTGTGGAATTAGAACTCTTATCTTTGTAGTGTATTGAGGGTTCTTTCAGAAAATACCATAAAATCACATTGAATAAAACAGCATTATTTATTCTTATTTCTCAACAGCATTACAAAAAAAAATAACAGTAAAACATACTAAATCATTTATAATGAAGTGCTGAGGACACTTCTCTGTCAGCAACTATTCATAATATGAATGTTTGCTTTTAGTGTGTTTTACAAGTACTGTACATTATTCTTATTTGAAATTAAGTTTTTTTCCTTGATGATTAAATTTAATTAAAATACATATGAATGCTTTCTTTTCTAATTGAAAATTGTTGAACACATTTCATATAAATAGTTTAATAAACACACTAATTATGAGGGTAAAGATCTAAAATAAACAGATGGAAAAAGAAAAAATTGACCTTGACCTTTAATCTTTAAGCCTTAAAATCAAAAGAGCTCTTAATTATTTTCTTCAATTAGAAAGAATTATCACCTAAAATTTCATTTCAAATGCTCAAAGAAAACAAATTACATTATTTGAAACTACTTAATGCAATCTATAAATGCCTGACCTTGGCCTTTGACATTACAAATTAAAACATAGGTAATCAAAGATTACGAAGCTCACCTCGACGAATGTTATCAGTTTAAGTAATGCAAATCTCACATCATATTTTCTTACCTAATAAGGTGATTTAGAAATTGAACTCCTTAATTTATTAAAATATTGTCCCTATGATGAAATTCTAAGATTATATATATATTTTTTGAAACTAAATAATTGTTTGACAGAGCTTGCTTACAGCAGTACTAACCTCCTCTGCAGAGCCAGTGCTAGGACTTGGATGACCATCCTGAGATTTTCTCTGTTAAAGTTGCCAGCATTGGGGGGAGGAAGTGGCTGGTTACCCTCTCTAGTCACCTTACTGCTAAGGGAGCTAATTCAAAAGAAGCCTGTAATTCTTATGTTCAACTGGGGGTGGTAGATGAGGGTTCAAAATGAAATTTATTACTTTACCTGCTTGTCGGTCAAGTTCATAATCTTGTTACAATATACCTGATTCAGTATTTGATTGTACCTTATTTCTTCATCATCTTTAAACACATCTTTAGGTAAAATGTTTTCTTCAGATGCTCCTTTAAAAAAAAAAACAATCATTGATCCATAAATTCTTCCCATTTGCAAAATATTAAATAGGGGTAGTTTGAAATAATTGTGCACATAATCTGAAAATGTTCCATTACCACAATTCATGAAGACAGTGAGTAAGTCCTCAATAGGAGGGGCCCAGGGATCATCCTGATCATCATGGAACACCTTGTGACAATACAGGTATTCCTCCAGGACCTTATAACAGCCATCCATCACCAGGTGGCTCTCATCCACTGATACTAAAATCAACAATACTTACAATAGATTTATAATATGTGTTAAAAACAGGAAAGGTCTTTTTAGGATAAGTATAAATACTTGATGACATCTCAAACTAACATTTTCATACATGTGTTTGATGACAAATTTCAAAATCATCTTACTGATTCATAAAATCTATTACATCAAATTATGAATCTATGTCCAGATGAAGCTTTAAAATTTTGATTGTTCACAAATCCTGAAACTCACATATTAAAATGATTTTACAGGTTACTTTAGATATACATACACAGGAAGATGAGCCACTTGAGTAGAATTTTTGGACAGGACACCTTATCCAGACTACTGACTAGAACTTCAGAGGATAGCAGGGTGTCAAAATCTTCTGAAAGGAACAAAATTCAGGTCTGTCAATTTTCTTCATTAAAAAAAAATCAAAACTTTAACCTGCTCCAAAAACTTTAACCTGGTCACTCATCTAGAAAATGTAGGTCAGATCCAGCATCCGAAGCAAGTCTGGTAATGTACATCCCTAGATGCATCATCCATGCAAATTTGTTCCCAGTTGGGCTTATAGTTACTTGGGAATGGACCTGCTCCAAAAAACTTTAACCTGCTCCAAAAACTTTAACCTGGTCACTCATCTAGAAAATGTAGGTCAGATCCAGCATCCGAAGCAAGTCTGGTAGTGTACATCCCTAGATGCATCATCCATGCAAGTTTGGTTCAGGTAGGGCTTATAGTTTCTTGGGAATGGACTTGCTCCTAAAACTTTAACCTGGGACGCCGACGCTAACGCCTACGCCAACGCCAGGGGTATAGCATAAGCTCATCTCGACTTCGTCGAGGTGAGCTAAAAATGGGTCATATTTAAGGTCAAGATCTAGTGAATGATTTTAGACTGTCTTTTTTGGTGCTAGATCCATTATGACATCATAATTGATTAAAGCTCATTTTTTTCCAGTTCTTTACAGTTGTGTAGAAATTATGTAGAAAATGAAGCTTTTTAATTGTTTTTAATTTGAAATAATGTCAAAAGTAACCCAGATATCCATACTCAATTCAATATCATTTTGAAGTAGAGGTTTAGAAAAAAATGAGAAACAGATTTCTGAGAGACTTTAGGCAAAATTGCTATATTTCTTTTAACTGAGATGGAAAAAACTCTGAAATTTATATCTGACTTTCTTTTGTTTTTTATTTAAAATTGCTGTTTGAAATTGTGTTCATTCATCTAATTTATCAAAAAATATGTCCGGAAACACCTTATTTCACCAAACTATATTTGTAAAGTATCTTTAAATGAACTTGTTTCTCGAATTTGAAAAATCTATAGTACCATTCGTTTACTAGCTCTTGACCTTAAGTCACAAGAAGTTATGACATAAATTTTCATTGCAAAACTTCAAAGTAAACCAAAGTTATCATCTAAAAACCATCTTGTGCAATATTGTTGAATATCTGACCTTGACTTTTGACCATAAAATCCAACAGATTCTATAGAGAAAGCTATATTAAAAGTAAAATACAAGACTGTTTCCATAAGTGGTGAAATTACATACATGTACTTTATTTGACTAGCTTTATTTGATTCTTATAAATGTTCAACAATGTTTATATAACATCTCTGTCTAAATACTCAACAAAATGAAGTTTCTAAAGCACTGATCCCCGGTCACATGACACTGTCTCCTGTCATGTATCATCAGCTGATATTTCTGAGAACACATCATCAGCTGGCGATTCTGTAGGGACACCATTAGTTTGTTTTTTTGTAGGAACATCATCAGTCTGCATTTCTGTGGGGTCTACATCTTTGTCCTCCAGGAGTTCCATATCTTCATCTGACTCTTCTTCTGATTGGTTCTCGTCAGAATCCTGTTCAGATTGGGCGGTTTGAACTGTCTCTATTGTCAGACTCTGGGGAGCTCTGGAAGTTGTGTAGGCAAATATGCTCCTCTACAATAAGAAAAAAAAGTATAAAGAATGCAATATACATGTACATACTCATCTTTAACTGTATCAAATGATGAGACTTGAAATGATTCAGTTCTACTTTTTTTTTTAATCTAGTTTATTCATATTGATTAAACGTGATGAGGCTTCTCATTTACAGTTAACAATACTCTCCTGTAAATAATCATTTTCCTTTTGAAAATGATTCATTTACCAGTATATAAATATTTTCCATTATTGCATGTAACTTGTAAATTGAATGAAAATAATTGGTGAAAAGACATTTTTGAGAAATCTTTGTTACTTCCTGAGAACAGAAATTATACCCTCCTTGTTGATTTTTTTCTAGCAAGGGGACTATAACTTTAAAAAGTTGAGGTTGTACATATATCAATCTGATTAAAATCAGATCCTTTGATCCGCTCACATAGATTGCTACACAAAGATCTGAAGAAACCCCATTCAGGGTCATCTCCTGGTGACCTTTCTCATAAAAATATTCATGAAAATTTTGACCAATCAGAGAGATCGGACTTCAGCGACATTTGGGAAAACAAATATAGAACTGAAAGTAGCTGCAGAAAGATCTTATCGTTTCGTACAAAACAAAGAGCTATAAAACAAGACAAAAGCAAGTACTTATAATATTAGTGTACAGAAAAGACTGTGGTCCTTCTCTTGACAGGCTACAGAAACTAGGTCAGGATTTTTCCATTTGTGTATCATCGGGCCTTTCCCCTCTGTAACTGAATTCCGAGATACTTTCCAATTCTCCAAAGTGAGCATTTGATTGGATAATTCAAAGGTCACCAGGAGATGACCCTGGATGGGATTTCTTCAGATCCTTGTGTAGCGATCTATGTGAGCGGATCAAAAGATCTGATTTTAATCAGATTGTACATATATCAAATGCACTGTATATTATGTTGGCTTTTCGTTGGTCAATAAAGATTTTTTTTCTGGTTAATTCAAGATAATTTAACCACTTTAAAAATTCATATGGTAAAATAAAAATTTCCAATACATCAATACATATATTGATTCGAATTCAAAATTAAAATTTAGAACTAAAATGAGAGTCAAATCCAGCATATGAAGGAAGTTAGAGAAAATTCATTCCTTGATGCATTAATCATGCAAGTTTGATGCAGATAGGGCTTGAAAGTACACAAGAATGAGTCTGCTCCAAAACATATAACCTTGTCACTCATCTGGAAAATGTAAAACTCTAAAGCAGCCCTGGTAGCATGCATCACTAGATATATCATTCAAGCAAGGCTGGTTCAAATATGATTATGATTATGACCTTGCACCTAAGTCTTTAACTGGGTCACTTATCCTGAAAATGTAGGTCAGATCCAGCAGCTTAAGAAAGCCTGGTAGTGTGCCTCGTTTGATGTATCATCCATGCAAGTTGGGTCAACATGGGGATTTTATTACTTGCAAGTTTGGTAAGCAAATGGCTTCTTGTAACTTGAGAATGAACCTTCTCCAAAACTTTAACCCTGATCAATCATCTTGAAAATGTAGGTCAGCATCTGAAGCAAGTATAGTATATCCCTACCTGTTTACTGCCCACTCTGAGTAACATCAACGTCCATTTACTGGTCAGCCTCACCATTTGGTCCTTCACCTTGAAATCAAAAAAGAAAATAATAATTTTTTATTGAAATTATTTCAAATATGGATAAATTAAGATTATGAACACAAGGTCTTTATTTTTCAGAATACATGTAACTATCCTCCTTTAATTTAGGAAGGAGTTTCAAGCTTAGGGTTCTCCAGATTTTTCAAGTAAATACATGTAAATGAAATTTTTTAATACATCAAATATACCCTGCTTCTGTCCAGCATGCGAACATCATCCCTTGTTTCTCCACAAATCTTCTTTATCTGTTCTGACAGGTATTGGAGGCTATCCTGCAATTCATAAACAGGAAATGTAGAAGAGTATACGAAAATTAAAGTATTACAACCCAGCTCACTGATTATCATTACTTTTAAAATAGCTACTATATAACAGTTTTATTACAACTCTTCTTTTTAATATGACATTTCAGGGTTCATTAGCAAAAACAATTACTTGTTCTTGAAGATTTATATAATCCTATAAATCATTTTTATTATATCACATAAATGTTGAACAAAATTTAATATATACTGTAAATCACTTTTTATTCGCGAGAACTTTATTTTTTCGCGTAATTACGCTAGACAAGGCGTTCGCGAAAATTAAATTCTCGCGAATAAAAGTATTCCTTACGATTATATAGAGGAATAACAACTATTCGTGAAAATTATGTCTCGCTTAAAAAGAGTCAATGACAATCTCGCGAAAATAAGGTGTCGCGAAAACTTAGTGATCTACAGTATTTTATTTACAATTTGAAAGTTGTTTTTCTACTTTTTTTTAGATAAATATATGGATATCTCTGTCAGTAATTTTTTTCTTAAAAAGTAAATTTAGATCAATATACATTTTCACTCTCTACATGCAATGTGATGTGTTTATTTTTTTGAATATCTGAGAAAAATACTTTAGTAAGTATTTCTCCATGCTTAACTTTTTAAAATGATCTCTGTGGTAAATATTTTAGATCTGATGAAAATCTGAACATATTTTACATGGGCATTTAATTAGACATACATGTAAGTACTGCAAGCAAGGACACAGAATTTTTAGTTTTTGATAACAATGACAGAGGCTAGTACCTTCTCTGTTGGAGTGATAAGACCATTCCCAACACACAGGTCTATCAGCATAATACAGCTGTATAACTTGTACATATCTGTGTTTACCAAATTCTGAAGGTGTGGCAAAAACTGGTGAAGGTCTCGAATCTGCAAAGGTGTAACTAGAGGTAAGGCAACATTAGCAATTCCTAATCGACGTAATGTTATTCTTATAATATAATCTTCATCATTAGCAATTCCTCAATCATTTATGTAACGTTTTCTTACAAATAATTAGCAATTTTTGCAAATATTGAGCATTTCGGTATCAATTTTTTACAGACCAATATTTTAAGCTAGCTGTCTAAGGAAAACCAGCATGACTTTAGAAGACATGCTGTTTTGGAAAGGCACAATCAAAGGCAGATAACACAAAAAATTACAATGCGGTATTTTGCTACCTTGCAGTTTTCTAGTTTCTCTGTAGAACAAGGTTCCAGATCAAACAGCTGCCTCAGCATGATGTAGGCCACCCTCCTCTGTAGGAACTGTCCCCGCCCCCCATAGGGGGACAGGGAGGCCAGGTAGGCCTTGTTATGGTGGTGTTCTGTGAGGGTGGGGAGGATTGAACACAGTTTTAAAGCCTGGTAAAAAATACATAGATATTTATTTCAATGCATATATTGCACTTCATGTGGTACAAATTCATTTTGTGTACCGATTCTTGACATGCATACATAAAGAACAACATCACATGTGAGGTGTGCATGTATATTCGTATCTGTTTTCTGGAAAAGGGGAAGAAAGTGGTATAAGAACAAAAGATATCAGGATATTTACTCCATTAAACTTAAAAAATTATTCATCTTAATAAAAAACTCTTAGTGAATGAAAAAGATTAGTGCCTTTATAGACTAATAACATTAAAATCTTTTTTAATTTCTATATTAGAAATATTGTGAATAAAGTTCTTCCTATGCAAAGATACTGTAAATAAAAACTTACTTGAGTCTTCCATTCTGATTCTGAATAACAACTCACAATGCTGCCTAAACAAGACTGGATTTCTATGTTGATTAAACCACTGAAAAATAAAAACTCAGCACTTTAATACCATAAGTCAGTAAATTTCTTTGTATTAATATCAACATTCTATCATATATTAGAATGTTCATATTCTTATTTTTCCTTGCATTAACATCCCAAATCATATTATCCATTGGAAAAATTATGTTGAGAACTTCAAAATTATATTTACCAGTTGAGTGACTTATCCAGGGCCACTCTACATAACATGACATACAATGCCAGCTGGTGGGATGTCTGGTACTTTGGTCTGTGTAAAAAAAAATTGTCATCAAAAATCAAGTTTCATAGAGAAGAAAATTGCTTTATTAATTCCAATTCTAAGTTGTTCTATTTACTAGTGTACACTAATGTAACAGCAATATGAATAAAAACTTGAACTCATGTTGAAGGTTTACTTATAACACACTCGCACAAAGTCAAAATTTAAAAAAAAAAAATAATAAGGTGATTTAGAAATTGAACTCCTTAATTTATTAAAATATTGTCCCTATGATGAAATTCTAAGATTATATATATATTTTTTGAAACTAAATAATTGTTTGACAGAGCTTGCTTACAGCAGTACTAACCTCCTCTGCAGAGCCAGTGCTAGGACTTGGATGACCATCCTGAGATTTTCTCTGTTAAAGTTGCCAGCATTGGGGGGAGGAAGTGGCTGGTTACCCTCTCTAGTCACCTTACTGCTAAGGGAGCTAATTCAAAAGAAGCCTGTAATTCTTATGTTCAACTGGGGGTGGTAGATGAGGGTTCAAAATGAAATTTATTACTTTACCTGCTTGTCGGTCAAGTTCATAATCTTGTTACAATATACCTGATTCAGTATTTGATTGTACCTTATTTCTTCATCATCTTTAAACACATCTTTAGGTAAAATGTTTTCTTCAGATGCTCCTTTAAAAAAAAAACAATCATTGATCCATAAATTCTTCCCATTTGCAAAATATTAAATAGGGGTAGTTTGAAATAATTGTGCACATAATCTGAAAATGTTCCATTACCACAATTCATGAAGACAGTGAGTAAGTCCTCAATAGGAGGGGCCCAGGGATCATCCTGATCATCATGGAACGCCTTGTGACAATACAGGTATTCCTCCAGGACCTTATAACAGCCATCCATCACCAGGTGGCTCTCATCCACTGATACTAAAATCAACAATACTTACAATAGATTTATAATATGTGTTAAAAACAGGAAAGGTCTTTTTAGGATAAGTATAAATACTTGATGACATCTCAAACTAACATTTTCATACATGTGTTTGATGACAAATTTCAAAATCATCTTACTGATTCATAAAATCTATTACATCAAATTATGAATCTATGTCCAGATGAAGCTTTAAAATTTTGATTGTTCACAAATCCTGAAACTCACATATTAAAATGATTTTACAGGTTACTTTAGATATACATACACAGGAAGATGAGCCACTTGAGTAGAATTTTTGGACAGGACACCTTATCCAGACTACTGACTAGAACTTCAGAGGATAGCAGGGTGTCAAAATCTTCTGAAAGGAACAAAATTCAGGTCTGTCAATTTTCTTCATTAAAAAAAAATTTGAAAAGGCTTCACATTTATATTTTTAACTGAGAAAGGGAGATAACACTTGCCTTTTTATCATACAAGGGAGATAATACCTATACATGTGTTTGGGTATCTTACAAAGGGAGATAACACTTACTTGGCTGGACTGTGGTGAGGAATTTGTCAATGTAGGACTGCCCTGCAGTAAATCCACACATGGTGGGAGAGATTCGTGAAGTATAAAGCTGTTTGTAGCGACTCGGACAGAATATTGTCTCTCCTGGGTGGGCTGTTGATATAACACTTTTCTTCATTTCAAGCTGAAAGATTCAAAGCAATAGTGCACCAGTCAGACTTCTGTTTAGAAAGTATTTTTTCAAAGCATATAATTAAAATTTACTGAGCAGTTTAATAACATTATATGTATATTTAATAATGTTAAACTTGACAACAATTCTAAATTGTATTTTTTTTAAAATAAAGTCTGTCTTGTCTGTAAATGAAAAGGATCAAAAGAACTTTATGCGGTATTAACCAATATTTGCCCCCCAAATCAAACTTAGATGGAGTAATATTTCATAAGTAATGACATCATATGTACGTAATGACGTCACTTTCAGTTTTTTATGAATTTTACAGAAAAATGTACATATTTCGTCGATATTTTAAATAAAAGTCAACGAGCGCATGTGTGTTCAGGATAAATATTTTGATATAATGTGTAGAATGATAATATCAATGAAATATGTCAATATTGTTCCTGAACACACATGCGCTCTATAACTTTAAAAGCTAAAATTGTTGAAATATTGTCCATTTTGTCCTTTTTCTGAAAAAGGATATAAAATCAGACTAGTTTGTGACGTCATAAAAACAAAAATTGTGAATACACTGCTTTGGAACTATAATATTTTCTGTTAATTTATATTTCTCGTACAATTTATTGAATTCAGCACATTTCAGGAAGTTTTCAAAATTTGACTTTTGTGGGGGCAAACAAATGCAATATACCGCATATAGTTCTTTCATTGTATCTATAACTTACATGTTCTATCTGCTCTTGGTGTTCAGGAAGTAAATCTATAAGGAAAGAATGGAAAATTTTAATGAAATTTAAGTATTTTATTTGTACTAGAGAACAAGAATGACTGTAATACATACTTTGTTCTGTATGATCTTCTTGCTTTTCAAGTGTATCTTTCACAAAGCCCCCTTTTCTCACAGACTCCTAATAGAAAATTAAAATACGGATATTATGAAAGCTTTCTTCATGGTACCAGAAATACCATGCTTATTTCAAAGTCAATCTGAATGCAAATATTTCTTTCCAGCTTAAATTCAGTTCAGAACTACAAGACAATGTGTCCTGATACCAGTAATTATATGCAGCTTTTATGTCAGTTGCTAGTTCACAACATGGAACAACTTAGGAAACTAAGATCACATCCTAAATGTTTATGCTTGGCCCTTGAGCTGCCCTTCAAATGGTTATGAAACCTTTTATTAATAAGACTTGAAATATCATCCTCCCCCCTATATATTTGACTTTTGTGAGGTACACTCAAAATAAGAAAGACAGACATAAAAGTGAAGACATGCAAATATAATATCCTCTATGCTGGGAGCCAATAAACACATTTACTATCAATAATTTTTAACAATTGCTTCCAATAAAATCATAAAGAATTCTCTAAATAGAAAATCAATTAACAAACTCATCATCAATTAATTTCTTTAAATTTTGCTATTATTGTCTAATTAATAGACATATACAATTGAGTAATAATGAGAAACCTTTAATTCAGTCTGCATTTCTTCAAACTCTCTTTGCTCATCAGGCTGAAAAAAAATTGAGTAAAATAAAATCTATACTGCTTCATCATACTTCAGTATCGTTAAGATGGAAAAAATATTAACTTTACACTTCTAGGCTGGTATATAAGCAAGATGTTTCATTCAGATAACTAAATATAGATTTGTTTATAGTATTTACAACCAATATTCACCATGTTCACCATGCGATGACATTTTTTCTCAAATAAATTTTTTTATAGTATCATATCTGCAGCAATATTATTCAGACTGTAAGTGTATCATTAATAAAAAAAAAATTACACATCTTTAATGTTTTGAAAAGGAAATGAAATTTCCAGGTTACTGTTATTCCTATAAAATTTTATTTATAATTTTATATTTTTTGGCATGGACTTCTTTTTTATTAAAAAATATTTTAAAATTGAAGTATAACATACTAGAGGCTTAGTGACCTTGTATGATAGTTTTTTTGTGAACTAATTTTGCATGATGAGCACACTTAAATCTTCACCTGAGTTTTGTTCGTTGTTAATCAATGACTCTATAGAGCGGCATTTTTTATTACTCCAACCTAGTTTCACTACTGTAGATTCCTTATTTTTTGTGAGTACTTATTGTCGGAATAGAGCTCTTCAACGTCAAATCACAAAAATAATAATTTATGAATGGACATTTTATCAAGAGATTTCAGCATAATAAAAATAAAAGTGAGACAGTAATTTTATTTTGCGAGTTGTGCTTCTTTTGAAACTATGCCATAATTAATTTCACTCATATACATCTTATTTCAAAGAACGCCACTGAAAGTCCGACTCGCACATAACTCTTTAGATGCCCTATGTATTCTTTTTCTGTTTGTTTCTCTCCTGTATTTAGGAATCTACAGTATGCTATCTTATCTCACCGTTAGAAAAAACTTAGTATTTTATAGGAAAATTAAGAAAAGCAAAGGAAAAATGTTTATATATACAAATCTATATTCTATCCCAAGTCAGCTGTTCTTTATTAACTTCTCATTAACATTGTTTATCATGGCCACAACGACATCTCCATTATTTTTATTCATGAAGACGTAAATAATTTGGTCAAGAAGATCTCTATCAAGTTAGATGAAAAAAAATTCTTTTTTTCTTAGCTTCATAAACAAGTCACAAAGTACCTTGTCTGTCTGTTCTGCTAGCAAACTATCCAAAGAAAACTTGGCAAATCTTGATGTGGTCGGAATGAAAATGGAGTTATTGTTGGACATTGGAATGGGGCTGCCAGGGCCTGGAGACTAAAAAAAAAACAATGATGTGAAGTGTAACTAAATATAATACATAAAAAAATCATTCCTAACAGCTTAAATTTATTTAATTCAACCACATTCTTGCATAATTGACAACATATTACATTTCTTATTGCTTTTAAAAATGTCTTGAAACATACATTTTCAAATTTTCCCAAATGAAAATATTTTATATATACATTAGCTGCTTGAGTCCTCTATTTCAAAAAAGACATTTACATTATTCAATAAGACATTAATGATTAAAGACATTAACATAATTAAAGACATTTACATTATACCATACAGACATTAACATGATTAATAGACATTTACGTTATACCATACAGACATTAACATAATTAATAGAGATTTACATCATACGTACCATATAGACATTTTGAAAATTTAATTTTCTTGCCTTATAACTAAATTAAAATGTGAAATAGCCAGAAACATTAAAAATATTGAAACAATGGTTCACTTACTGAATGGTTCTTTGGAGGTGGAGTGCCAGGAACTGGTTGTGTGCTGTATAAAAGACAAGATTATTGAATCCTGATACATGACCCTGCATGATGACCTAGCCAACAACTGAACTTAAAAACGAGAAAATTTAATAATTCTGCAAACAAACAAATATATCAATGAGCATGATGAAGGACTAAATAAGACTGATGATTTGTTAAATCTTCTACTTACATGGCAGTTTCTAAGTCTTTTAAAAAGGATGGAGTTTCTAGGAGCTCATCATCCGAGTCATCTAGATCTATATCATAATCACTCAGTTGATCATCTATAATAAAAATAGATATTTTCTGTCTAAAGTTAAATAACTAAATAGACATTCTGTCTAAAGTTAAATAGACATTTTCTTTCTAGATTAGTGTACAAATAAGACACCTAATGCCATTCAAGTTCTCAGGTTAATAATTTAATATCTTTAATATTTACAAAAAAAAATTAAGTTTAAAACAATTTACATGATGTATAACTACCAAGGTTGTTCGAAAAGTTTGTGGACGATGTTAATCTTCGGCATACATGTATTACTTGTGTTCGTCCGATACAGTTGTCTGATACACTCAAATACTGTCTGTACCATTCACACACATGCACAACTCGCTTGTGACATGATTCTCTATTCCTCTGATATTTATTGAGTTTTTTTAAGGATTTTGCCCAAGTAAAATACAGAATTGCATCGTTATCTGCTGCTCCATGACCTCGTTGTGTCGGTTTCATTGAGGAAAACTTTCTCAAGTTGATTTCTTTTCAACGAAAGCAAAATATTAATCCATAATTTGGAATATGAATTGATGTAACAATTGTTTATTTGAACATCTAGGATTTTTTCATTTTTGCTCGATTTTACAGAAGATAAGATTGCAAACATTATTTAGTGTATAGTTTTGTAAACTACTAAATTTTAGACCTGCTCCACGATCAGATATATACCCATTTTTAAAATTTGAATTATTAAGTTTAAAATAAATTGTAATATTTAAAAACATTAGTTAAAATCATTTAAATTTATTGTTACAATATTTCTATCAAATTTGGATAACACATGACATCAAATTAAAAGATATGACAGAAGTCCACAAGCTATCCGAACAACCTTCATAACAAGAGGCCCAGGGGCCACAGCGCTCACCTGAGCACATCGGGCTTGAATTTAACCCCCCCCCCCCAGGGCGTTCATCATTTGAACAAACTAGAATCTACACTATCTGAGAATGATTCCATATAAATAACACTAATCATAGCTTTGAAGTGCTTGAAAAGAAGATTTTAAAAGGTTTCCCGATATATCCCTATGTAAAACTAGGGTGGGCCATTTTGGCCCCACCATAGCCCCAGGGGTCATGATTTGAACAAACTTGAATCTACCCCACTACCTGAGGATGATTCCACATGAGTTTCATCTTTCCTGGCCCAGTGGTTCTTGAGAAGAAGATTTTTAAAGATTTTTCCTACATATTCCTATGTAAAACGTGGGTCGGCCATTTTGGCCCCACCCTAGCCCCTGGGGTCATGATTTGAACAAACTTGAATCTACACTACCTGAGGATGATTCCACATGAGTTTCGTCTTTCCTGGCCTAGTGGTTCTGGAGAAGAAGATTTTTAAAGATTTTTTCTATATATTCCTATGTAAAACTTGGGTCGGCCATTTTGGCCCCACCCTTGCCCCGGGGGTAATGATTTGAACAAACTTGAATGTACACTATCTGAGGATGATTCCACATGAGTTTCATCTTTCCTGGCCCAGTGGTTCTGGAGAAAAGATTTTTAAAGATGTTTCCTATATATTCCTATGTAAAACTTGGGTCGGCCATTTTGGCCCCACCCTTGCCCCGGGGGTCATGATTTGAACAAA
>PRKT01000013.1:227709-260343 GCA_003671525.1 Saccostrea glomerata
TCCTGGCCCAGTGGTTCTTGAGAAGAAGATTTTTTAAAAATGCCATTAATTTTTCTCTAATTCATAATTATCTCCCCTTGGAAAAGGGCGAGGTCCTTCATTTGAACAAACTTGATTCCCCTTCACCCAAGGATACTTTGTGCCAAGTTTGGTTAAAATTGGCCCAGTGGTTCTTGAGAAGAAGATGAAAATTTGAAAAGTTTACGACGACGACGACAACGACAACGACTACGACAACGACAGACAACGGACAGATTTTGATCAGAAAAGCTCACTTGAGCCTTTGGCTCAGGTGAGCTAAAAAGTTTTAACATATTTCTTACTAGTTTCCGGAGGACTTGGTATTTCAGCACCATACACAATGCAGAATTTAGACTCCAGAGAATCAGATATTGTAGAACTGCTAGGTTGTCCCCCTTTATTTGAAGGATTGCTTGGTGTCATCACATGATCAGAGTTCTTCACAGGCTCCTTATTCGGAGTAGAGAAGCCATTATGTCTCTCTATAGAAGAGGACCTCATCTGATTCCGCTGTCTCTCTCGTTCTTCTTTCTCCAATTGTCTCTGCTTCGCCTCTCTATACTCCCTGTATGTCTTGGCCGTTTTAGGAGTGATTTCTTGGGAATTATCTGACTGGGACCTCTGCATTACCCCTCTCTTGTCCTGACTTGAGTGGTCAGTGCTACCTCTGTGTTGTGTAGGATAACCCTCACTCCCATACTGTGGCTCCTCAGAGTGGCGCCTCCTTCCTTCTCCCACTTGCAGTCTTTCCATCGTAGGAAATCTCTGACTTTCTCCACTCACCACTCTTTGTCTTTCCTCTGTGCTGTATCTACTGTCAATACTTGGTGTCCTTACCATTCCTCTCCTCCCTGCAGACAACTGACTGCCATCCTGTCCTGAATTCTCTGGTGTCCTATAAGCTGCTCCTACATTTACACTGTCTTGCACACCATCTACTCTGCATTCATTCCTAGGTTCTGATTTATATAAAGTTCCAGACAACATTGTATTCTCTGATCCAGCAACACTTGAATTATCTACACTACTCCCTGGTCTTTCTTCAGAACTACTGTTAGAAGTTTTCACCTTTATTTCACAAATATCATCCTCTGTCATTTCAACATCATTGTTTTCAGTAGTGCTCAGTTTCTGGACCTTCAGTGTCTGATCTGAATCATTACTGAAGACATTTGCTCTTGGGACACTACAGATTTGTTCCTCTGTTGTTATAGATCCTTTCTTTGTTTGTTTGATAGTCACGGGTCCTTTGTCTGTTGAGGAGCCTGCAGCAGTAACCTGTGCTTCTCCAGAAACAGAAGAAGATTGAGGAGTTTTCTGTAAAGGGAGTGTTTTACCGGCAGGATTGACTTCTACACAATCATCATCTGAATGGTCACTCTCTCTGGCAGCCTTAGCAATGGGTTTGGTATGGACATCTACAAAATAAAATGTTTACATCACAACTGGTGTTATTTATTTCTGGATTAAATGCATGATTTATACAAATTGAGACAAAATAGCATGAAGAAGTTTAAATGTACAACTAAAGTGTGCCACACTGTGGTCAAGAAAAAGACATATACGGTAGTATGGTCATGAAATGTGGAGTTTTAACTGTTTCAAAATAAAAATTGAAAGAAAAAAATCAAAATGATTTATATAAAACTGGAGAAAAAAGTAGAGAAATAAATTAATGCCAAACAAATATTTTTTTTAAAATCAGAAATGGCTTAACTTCACTTATCGTTGCTTTCTTAATAAAGTAAAATTGTCCATAGGAAATGAATTCCTCTTTCTATCATGATTAAGTGATCATTGACTGGAAAATTTTTGCACAAGCTTAAATGTTTAATAAGACAAATATACAAAGTCAACTCTTGGAAATAAAATGTCAGACTTATGAACTGTTAAAAATTTATTACAAAAGCCAAAGAAGTGGAGGTTCTAACCACAACGACAGAAGGATGGTGTCTGACAAACACAACATGCCTTGATGATGTACATGACAGGGTATTTAAAGGACTTACACCCACAAATCACAGTACACTTGAAATGAAAAAGGAAGGAAAATGTGTTCATAATCTATCTTGATTTATATGGTAGTGATACAGGTTTTGTTTTAATTCAGTTGGAATGAAAAAGAAAATTAAACAAAAAAAAAAAAACATTTTAAAAAAATTCAACAACCTTACCTGAAATGGAACATCATAAATTTAAATTCTAAAGAATTTAGAGTTGAACATATTATTTCTTTCACAAGCTATAGAACCAAAATACACAAAAATATTTATTACACTGTTTGAATTACACTTTGCCCATGATGGATTGTTTACAGGTTTATAAAGTGCAGATTTTAATTAATTTGTGACTAGTTACTGCTTGCTTAATTACTTCTGGTTTCCAATGATAATCATGATAATAGAATTTCTGAATACTTAATTAAATTGTCTTTCTTGTTGTATGAAGAAAAAATGTGCTTGTGAAACGTGTTCCCCCAAGGAAAGCTTCAGGTCAAGTTTTATGTTTTTAATATTTACAGTCAATCTCAAACATCAATGATAATTAATGGATCAAAAATATTGGTACCAAATAAAGGTTTGTCATGAAGTATATGTATGCAAAAAATGATAGTCAAAGCACCAATAATCATTTAAAATGTATGGCCATGGTTAAATTTTCCAAAAGTAGTTTAAACTTCAAGGTCAAACAAGAGGCCCAAGGGCCACATCGCTCACCTGAGCACTGTGGCTGGGAAAAAGTAGAAATTGAATAGTTTATATCCAAAAGTAGTCCCATGAACAATCATGGCTTTGTTATTCTTGAGAAGTAGATTTTTTAAGAATTTTCCTATCTATTTCTGTGTAAAACTTTGGTCAGCCATTGTGGCCCAGTCCTACCCCCGAGGGTCATGATTTGAACAAACTTATATCTACACTACCTGAGGATGCTTCCATATAAATATGATCAATTATGGGTTTAATATTCTTGAGAAGAAGATTTTCAAAGAATTTTCCTATCTATTTCTATGTGAAACTTTGGTCAGCCATTATGGCACCGCCCTACCCCCGGGGGCTAAAATTTGAACAAACTTCAATCTACACTACCTGAGGATGCTTCCATATAAATATGATCAATTATGGCTTTGTTATTCTTGAGAAGAAAATTTTCAAAAAATTTTCCTATCGATTTCTATGTAAAACTTTGGTTTCCCATTTTTGCCACGCCCTAACCCTGGGGGTCATGATTTGAACAAACTTGAATCTACACTACCTGAGGATGCTTCTATATAAGTATAATCAATCATGGCTTTGTTATTCATGAGAAGAAGATTTTTAAAGAATTTTCTTATTTATTTCTATGTAAAACTTTGGTTGGCCATTTTGGCCCCGCCCTAATCCTGGGGGTCATGATTTGAACAAACTTGAATCTACACTACCTGAGGATGCTTCCATATAAATATCATCAATCATGACTTTGTTATTCTTGAGAAGTTTTTTTAAGAATATTCCTATCTATTTCTATGTAATACTTTAGTCGGCCATTGTGGCCCTGCCACACCCCCGGGGTCATGATTTGAACAAACTTGAATCTATACTACCTGAGGATGTTTCCCCATAAGTTACATCTTTCCTGGCACAGTGGTTCTTGAGAAGAAGATTTTTAAAAGATATCACCAAAGAACTTTATTCGGTAATAACAAATATTTGCCCCCCAAATGAAACTTTGATGGAGATATATTTAATTAAGTTCTTAAACAGGGGAGTATATGCTGACTTCAAAGCACTAAATATTTTTATAAGTAATGACGTCATATGTACGTAATTACGTCACAAACATGACGTAAATTTCAGTTTTTTATGAATTTTACAGAAAAATGTACATATTTCGTCCATATTTTGAGTAAAAGTCACCGAGCGCATGTGTGTTCAGGATCAATATTTTGATATAATGTGTAGAAGGATAATATCAATGAAATATGTGAATATTGTTCCTGAACAAACTTGTGCTCTATAAATTTTAAAGCTAAAATTGTTGAAATTTTGTCCATTTTGTCCTCTTTCTGAAAAAGGATATAAAATCGGACTAGTTTGTGACGTCATAAAAACAAAAATTGTGATTACACTGCTTTGAAATTATATACAATATACCGCATATAGTTCTTTTCATTTATTCCCAATTATCTCCCCTTGAATGAGGGTGTGGCCCCTTCATTTGAACAAACTTGAATTCCCTTCACCCAAGGATGCTTTGTGGCAAGTCTGGTTGAAATTGGCCCAGCGGTTCTTGAGAAGAAGTCGAAAATGTGAAAAGTTTATGACGACGACGACAGACAACGGACAAATTGTTATCAGAAAAGCTCACTTGAGCCTTTGGCTCAGGTCAGATAAAAAGTTGTACCTAAGGGAGAGTTGTGACAAAGAATACACACCTATTGGCATGATTTTCAAGTGAAATATAAAAGACATAGTACCAATAATTCAAAAGTAAGAAGGGGTATAAAGTCTATTGAACTGTTTTTCTTTTATTTGTTAGCCTTCTATGAAAATTGAGCTAGTAGTTTGGTAAATGCACATATACATTGTTTATGAATTAGTGCTACATGTAGATATAGAAAATAGCAATAAGATCTGCATACTATTAAAATGTTAGAGATGTGGGTAAATAGTACAAGCAGGGCATTAACTAGCAAACTAAATGATATTCAATGCAGTGCAATCAAGATCAGATCAGCTCTAGATCATGAAACAGACTAAGACCTTGAACATTTTATGAGAAATTTATTTGCTGTGAAATAAGACTTAAATTCTGCAGATAACACTTTGGATATGCAATCCTGATAATCCTTTTTTGTTAATATTATTTTACACTGCTATATTTATATATCCATCATTTCAGCAGAGTATGCAGATTATGAATCAAGTCTAAAATGTTTCATGATTCCAAGGCTCAGCTGTTAGGCCTAGTTAAGTGTATGCTATGGGGTTTACACACATTGCAACATGCAAGCAATAAAAATATTAAATTCTTGGATATTGAATAAATAATAATATTAAATGTTTTTTTTTTTAAGTTGTATAATCATGATAATATTGATAACTCATTCACTTATTAGATACATCAGATTTTATTGCTTTCAGTTGATAACAGGAGAGACAAACATTGAGATATAGTCATTTTTCTTCATTCAGTTCAGATTTCGATAAATTCATTCTCTCTCATCTTTATTTGGGATACATGTTTATGTAACATTCCTGGATGAGTTAACTCACAGTGTTATGTAAGAATACACACAAGTTGAGTTGCAATGAAGTGTTTGGTGGAGTAAGGGCAAAAAGAACTCAGAATCATTCCCAACTAACCTTCATCATTGCCTGAAGCCAACATCAGAGAGGATAGCCCTACCAACTGTTCAATTTCATTCTTAGGTTCATCAGATGACAAAGTTTTGTCATAGTCCATCAAAATTTTATCCCTAGCACCTGCTTCAGTCACAGTCATTTCTTTACTGGATTCCTTCATTAGTTTGTGAGGGTGGGCTCCAGTGAAATCAGGGGGACTAGAACCTTTGATCTGTGTAAAATCCGATCTTCTTTCAGCTGCTGACACATCCACTGATTGTTTATCATCTTTCCCCTGTGAATTTAAATTCATCTGACCACAAGCACCTTTCTTATTTGTTAACCCTTGGTCCTTTATGTTAGCTATGCTAGAGTGACACCCTAAGCTTTCTTTATATGTTGACAAGTTCTGTTTTTGAACATTTCCTATGGTCTTACTACCGTTTCCTGAGCTTTCTTTGCCTGTGGTTTCCTTCACATGGTTTGTTTTCAACATTTCTTGAGCAGCTGAAGCTTTTATATCAGGATATTTTAAAGTACCTCTTGGGGATTTTTTCTGAGGTGAACCTCTTGAAAATGTCTCACTTGGGTCAGTTTTCCCTTCTAACCATCTTTGGGAATTATCAGATTGTGATTTCTTTTCTGGTGGTGAATCATCAAACACATAGCCACCTCTAGTATCTGACCTGTGGTAACTTGGCTCACTTGTGTGATAAGTTTCCTCTGGTCCATGTGCTTTCCAATATGGTCTTTTACTTCTATAAGCATGATAAGTTCCCCTTTCAATATAACTACTATAGCCTCTTTCAGAAATTCCAACATCTCTCTGTAAATGGCTGCCTCTATCTAAAATTCCATAGCCTCTATTTGAATTTCTGCCTCTTTCTGGAATTCTAAAGCCTCTTTGTGTATCAATGCCCCTATCTGAAATGCCATATGCTCTCTGTGAAATTCTGTCTCTTTCTGAGATTCCGTAGACTCTATCTGCATTTCTATAATCCCTATAGTCTGTCATGTTAACCCTGTTCTCATAACTTCTCTCATAATAATCATTCCACTCAGCCCCTCTCTCAAAATCTGCAGAATATGACCCCTGCAGAAAATGTGCATTCCTTTCCCTACGGTCGTATCTACCAGCATCATACACCGATTCTCTAGGTTCTTGGTTATATCCAGGTGGCATCTGCCTCTCTCTGTAAGGGTAGCCTCTTCTAGCAAGATCATAGGAAGATCTATCATATTCTCTGGGCTGTTCATAATATTCATCATGCCTATAGTTATAGTCATGTCGGAAGTGGTTCATGGCTCACTAATACAGCATACAGATCAATAAACTAAAGAAAACAAAAATCATAAAAATCTTTCAAACAAAATGTACTACATATGTACTATTGTATTCAAATTTGGTGCAGAATAGAGTTTGGTTCGTCAGTATTTCTACGTACTTCATCTATAAAAACTTAACTATTTTGGTGATTAATGTTTTTGAAATAGAAGGATCAAGCCAAAGATGCCAAGATATTTTTTCTTCAAATAAGTACATATATAGTACTTTGTTTGCAACAATACATGAACATGCATAAATACTTTCTATTGCACAAATGTGACTAAATAACGAGCAAAAAGCTACAATATCTACATACTTACCTAAGTTGCAAGAAACATCAAGACAAAATGTTATCTTTCTGAAGAAATATCATTATTTTATGCATTGTCAGTACTAATAGCTACATTAGATTATTCTTTTTTAGTAAATTGCAGGTCATATATCAGCTGCTAGTTGACATCCACTAATAGCACCTTCACCAATAACAAAATTTTAATATCCCAGCAGTCCTTACACAAGCCATATAAAGTCATATAACTCTCAAGTATGTGCTGATCACGAATTTCTGGTCATTCAATACAAAGCTAGAAAACTTCTATAACTACATACACTGTATAGTACAATGCATCTAAAGCAGCTGCTGTAAGATGGGGATGCAAATTTTACATTATATAAAAAATAATGAATAGACTGACTTCCATTCACAGAGCCAGAGTGTGTTTTAATAATCTAACAATGCATAGTTTATCCAATAAAATGATTTCTGAATTTGCAAGAAAATTTTGAATAGCCTCTTGTTCTGACATTAACTCTATATGGTTTAGAGTGTCTTACTTAATATTGAATTGTTACAGGTAGCAGATCTGACAATTAGGATTTTGGTATATGATTTAATTAATATGATTTTCAAACATTTGTTGTGGAATCACACAAGCTACTGGTATTGATTCTCCAAAATTTAACTGATCAGAATTCAATAACAGATACTCGTATTTGCAAACAGTTACTCAAACAGTTCCATACATGTCACATGGGTTTCAAGCATTTGAGACTATTCAGGCTTCATTGACTTAAAGCATAAACGGAAAGTAAGCAGTTGACACCTCAATGCATACATAACAGGCTGTTTGTCACTGAAAGGTGAAATATGAGTGGTCAAGAGATAAGGTCAAAACAATCAAAAATTGTAATTTTCATGACATCATATTTTTGTCATTTCAACGGTTCAGGTAATTCCAATTTTGTTGGAAGTTTGTGAGAAGTCAGGAATCTTGATCCCAATGTATGGTACAAGTCTGCAGCGTTTGGGAATACATCATGTATGTATTTCAATTTTGTTTTTAGAAAGGTAAACTTTTATGTACGATGCACAGTAAAAGCATGCTAGGGGTTTACCAAAAAGAGTAAAGTCATAAGCAGAATGTAAAATGACATTTAAGAAGGTAATGTGTATATGATTGATTATTATTCTTATGTTAATTGTTTCATAGACGCTTGGTTTCAGGATGGTGTATTTTGTGTATTATGTGTTTTTCTATGTGTGTCTGAATACCCTCATTAAGATAAAAATTTGCTGAAATAAGCATGTTTTAAAAATGTCATATTTACTGTATATAAAAGATGTGCCGCATCGCCATCTTGGATTTGAGGGATCGACACCTTGGTTCACACTTGATTTAAATCATGATTTGTTTATGTTAATTTACCTGCAGATCTGTAGCATTATTGTTTTATATATTTGTCTTTTACCATAACGCTACAGATCCTGTAATGCAAAAAAGGTGCAATTTACGGCGCAATATTTTTTGCGCACTCTTGGGGAGAATTTCTCCACTTTCAAGCATTGGTCAATCAACTACCTTTCACTCCCTAATTCTAGATACATTCTGTAGCCAATATGTATATTTTATCAACCTTTCAACCATTAATAGTTGTCTCTACAGGCAATAAAGTCGCTAGAAGTGAATTTTCAGCAATATAACAAATAATTTTAATCAAGCGAGTTTATCATTTGTAGAGACGAGTATAAAGGGTTGAGAGGTTATAAATTATGCATATTGGCTACGGAATGTGTCTAGAATTAGGGAGTGAAAGGTAGTTGATTGACCAATTCTTGAAAGTGGAGAAATTCTCCCCAAAAGCGCACGAAAAATATTGCTCCGTAAATTGCACCTTTTTTGCATCACAGGGTTTGAAGCGTTATGGTCAAAGACAAATATAATATGTTGAGTGTGCGACCGTTAGAGCGAGCGCAAACTCTTCTTGTTTTAAGTTAGATCGGGCTCGTCAAACCGCACATGACATTTGGTGTGTCTAGACTCTGACGTCACATGACGTCGTATGTAAGTTACAAATACCAAGAAAAAACTGAACAGTGCTGAAAGTTAATGAAAAAAGTTACGTTTACAATCTATCTTCAATATGTATGCATTTAATCAAGGCGAGTAAACATTTTGTTGAACATTTGCCGTCATTCTCGCGAGAACGCAACTTTGCTAAGTGATGCATTGTGGGTCAAAATTACTGCAGCAAAAATTTTAAAGATTGAATGTGCAGTAGTCTGAATTTTCTCTTCGCCCAGGCGTTGTCATTAGAGCTCGCAGTTACGAAGCGACGCTTGCTGCGCTCGCTATAAAACCATAACGCTACAGATCTGCAGCTAATGTTACTTAAGATCAATTTAGTAAGTGTTTTTGAAAAATCTTAACAAAATCTATTAACATGATTAATCAATGTGGAGAATTTCAATGAAAACCAGTAATTTGATAGAATCAGACGTCAACAGTACTAAATATACAGCTTATCCTGCCTCTGTGGTCTCTCTTTTACCATTCTCAAAAGATGGTAAATTATCTTTGTCTGTCTTACCAAAGCCTGTTAATGTCTATAAAATCATTATAACAACATACGTTACATAACTTTGCATCTTTAACAGTTAACTTTTTAGTAATCTAGTGATATAATATATATATTATCTAAACATACCTTGTTGACTTTCTGATGTTTTGAAAAATTTTGTGATGGACTGTAACCTGTTCAAATTGAACGTTAAATTAAAATTCTATTAATCAAGGCATTAATTTTTCATTAAATTACACTCAGCTGACTATTTACTAAATTTAATTACAAAAAGACACTAATATGACCGTACATAGCATGCACACTATCTGGCTTTATCATTTGCTAAAATACTTGTATCATTTTATAACATTTTCGCAAGTTTTTCCATTAGTTTTTACCCCTTTTCTGGATGCTTTCTTTTCATTGCATGTTCTGAATTTCCTCTGATCCCGCCAACAATCAATGTCGATTAGACGCTTTAAATTCAGGTGTTTGATAGATCGTACGTAGTATTTAAGATTCCCTTTCCTATTTATTGATGTTAGTATATAGGTCCCTGCATTCATAGAAATAAGCTTTTGGAAGACCAATTTTTGCAAGTCACATATATCTACACATTCTTTAGTAATATTTATAACATAACAAAGAAAAATATTAATCTTAGCAATGAGAAATATATGCTACAATGTTTATATATAAACAGTAATATACAAAAAGTCTTGAAAGTTACTGTTAAATTTATCAGAGACTGTTTTGATCTTAGAAGTCAATTACTTGAAAATTCTTGAAAAAATATGTAAACATTATTATTTAATGTTGTTCAGCATGTTCAGTGGGCCTTTGCCAATTATTGTAATTGTGTTTGTGCCAATAAAGTATTTGTATCTACAGACTTGAAATATTAGTGTCTGAACCAGAACTTCGATGGACAAGGGAACCAGTGATTCCTCATAGTTTTAAAAAAATCCATCTCCATTTTCTCAGAAGCCCTAACATGTTTGTAAATTGCAATATATAAATTCATTTTGAAAGAAATTTGAAGAATGTCAGCAAATAATTTGCACACAATACAAAAAAAATATTGTTAAAAATTCCTTTTTTTCCCCCCCCCAAGAAATACCCGGTAGCAACATAAGTCACATGAACAAATTTTTCATCCAGGAAATTTTGGCCCCGTTTTATTATTGCCCCTTTTGCCTCCCCTAATTTGGGTGAATTTAAAACACGGTGAATTAAAAAAAAGTATAATTTTTTAAACAAAACCACGACAGGGTGAATTTAAAAGGGGGCAGAATTGTTTGCAAGTATGAAAGGGCAAAAATAATCCTGCAAGTATACAGTACATATGTATTTAAATTTTGTAATGCTATAATTAATGCATATCATGAAAAATTTTGATTTAGAAACAATTTAAAGTTTATAAAAATTTTATGTGATGATGTGTATCATATGCATCCTACAACGCACACTAATAAAACTTTTGGAATAATGAATAGCAAGGCCATATTTGGGTCCGTTAAAAAAAAGGTGTACAAAGCAATTACAATACCCCGCTCTAGGGAAATTAAGACATTTCTCAATTAATTCTAAAAGTTACATTAATTTCTTGAAAAATTTACTGTCAAGATTTTCAATAAATTAATAAGTTATTGAAAAATAATTGATTTTTCACTCATATTTTTAAGTCATTATAATTAAAATGTGATGATTCAGAAGTGCATTAATCTGCCTATACAAATGTACTTGTAAATATTTCTTCCAGAAATGTCCAATAAATTCAAGATGTTTCTGCATGAATAGGGCCTAATCTTAGATCTCAAGATTAAAAGTAAATATTAGTGGTTTAAATAATTTGAAACTTAAGCTATACTTTATGCATCAGATCTTGGACTATATTACTTTCATGTAAAATAGAAAAAAAAATTGCATACATATGTAACACGTAATATTTAATGATTTGATATTCTTTATCAACAGATCATTTTAACAGTAAGAACAATTCACTCCCAGGCACAATCATCAATAAAGCACTTGGTGTCTTCAGTTCTGGTCAAATCTAGTTTCTCCTCTACATCAGAGTTTGTGGGTCCGTTTTCTGCATGGACTAGATCTCCAACATCAGTTCCTTTTGCAGGAATATCTGTGAAAGATTCTGGCTTAAAATTTTTCACCACATTACTTTCACTGTCAGTTTCACTTTTTCCAATTAAAAGATTATCAGTTTTGTCATTAGATGTGTTTTTTGGCTTTTGAGAATTTCCCTCTTTAGGATTCCCGACTCCAAAGAAGTTTTCCTTTACGATATGATACACACACTGAAGAATCAGGTTCCTTTCCCTTCTTATGTCTGGGGCCAGCAGCTAAAAATACAATGGATGTAAATTTAGGATTTTCATGACTCATTGCTGTCTTTATGAAAGAATGGAATAAAAAGATGATAAATTCAAAATGGGGCAAGATGTTTACAAGTGTGATAGGGTGCAAATATTTAATAACCTGTTACGAAAATCTCCCTTTAATAAACATGCAGTAATAATGATGGATCATACTGTTTAAGTATTCATGCAGACAGCTAAATTCTGGGAAGAAGTTTTTTCTAATTGTGTAATTAAAGTCAGCAATAATCAAGCTGCAGTTATAAATCATATAAACTCCTCAATAAAACACTTCACATGTATAAATTAAGGCACTTTTTAGTTCTATAAATTGTGTTGAATACATAGAGCTATTTTTTCATTCTTTAACACACAACATGAAAAAGATTTGAATAACTAAAGCAGTAGCATCAAACTTTACATAACATTACATGACATTGCATTTCTACCTTTTCCAGTAGGGTAGACTTGCGGACTTTGGACTGACTACTGCAGTCACTATCTTGGCCATTTTTTCTCTGTCTCTTTCGTTTCCGAGATCTTTTATTCTTCAGTTCACCAGATAGGCTCTCCTCCACAGGTTCAGTATCGTCAACAATGACAGGTTTGTCTGGGGAAAAAAATCAATACATAAACATCAGTATATTGAAATCTTCTATATTCTTATCCTCAGTTTTGCTTTCCTTTACTGCTTGACCTGAATTGTAACACTTACTTGTCTGTGAGTCTGCTTGTGTGGCTTTCTCTTCATCACTATCACTGTAGTTGGCCATCAATGCAGCAAGTCCCCCTATGGCTGAGGCCGGTTTTTCTGATTCTGGCACAACTTCCTCTAATCCCTCTAACATTGACAGTGGGTCCCCATCAAATTTCTTCACACCCTCCTTCTTAAGATTTTCCTAAAACATGATGATGTCACAAGTAAAAGTGTTTGTTGAGGATGTAAATTGCAAAAGTTTTAACTGATAGTAATTTTACACTTCTTTTGTTAATAAAAAATAACAGGATTAGAATGAGTTTGTGTTTTTAATAAAATATCTCAATGATTTGTTTAAAAAGATATACATGCTATGATCTTGAAAGATGAGCATTTGAACAAAGGACAAATTTTAGATTTTTAAGTTCATACGTAAATACTTTTACTAACATGTTTTCTTTTCATTTTGACAAAAAAAAGTGTGAGCAGTAGGTAGCATTCAAAAGTTGACTGTGCTATTGATCTGTTACCTTTGTTAAGGAGATTTCTAACTTTTGGGGACTTTCCATTTCAGCATCTTCTTCTGAGAAGTTTTTCCTATTGTTCTGTCTCCGGTTTCTCCCTCTTCCAAATCTTTCTCTTTTTCCACCTTTATTTCTCATTTTACTACAATTTATAATGCAATTGATATTATTTTAGTTGAAAATATATACACACATTCACAGAACTGGTCATTATTTACATTTAATTTACATTTTGAAATTTCCATATCTTTTTTGTATGGTTTATGTAAGTCTCTAATTATACAATTTAAAATTGCTAGATACAATTTTACTGATCGACATACAATTTGACTCATCATTTACAAGCTGGAGAGGAATATCCAATATATTGTAAATACAGATATCCACATATCAGTTTTAAAGGATTCCTTGCTGAATTAACTCACCCAAATGTTTTGGTCTCTATAACTTCACCTCTGGCTCTTTTCTCCTCCAAAATCTCTTTCTTTCTCTGAACATTTTCAGCAGTTGGAAAATTTCTGCATGAATCAATTTTTAATGGACATAACTACATGAAACACAAACCATTTCAGACCCATTTTCTATATGGAGTTTTTGAAAGAGTGTAAATGTAAAGAGTTTAGATTAAGAATTATATATAATTTTACTTTCTCCTTTCCTGTCTCCATTTTTCAATGTCCTCAGGAGACTCCAGTTTCCAGATCTTTGATGCCAGTCCACTATAATGTTGCTAAAATCAACAAGATCACAAATTATGTTGTTAAATGCTTATTTTATAAAAAATTCCAATAGTCAGCAAATAAATGTATGTAACAGATTCTCCCAATTTTATGACAGGACTGTAACTTACTGTTTTGTTGTGGAGTCTTACAAGCTTTGGGTGAGCTGTATAAGACAGGGGTTTAAATTTTCCCTAAAAATTCACTGGTCCAAGGACTATTAAGCAAGTAAATTTCACTAGTCCGTATCATAAAATTACTAGTCCAAAGTTTAAAGAAAAATATGCTTAGTTTTAAACAATTTTTAATCAATTTGATTACAATGGGGTTTTTGTCAGTACTTTGTGGCTTGGGGCTTGTGCCTCAAGAATTGGGAATTTCAGCTTCAATTTGGCTAATTTAATTGGGGAATCTTCCAGAAAACCCAGTCATTTAAAAGCATTGTCAAAATACTTTGTTTTTTTCTTTGTATTATATAAACAAACAGTTGTTATCACAAATCAAGACTATTCTTGGTATGAATTATCTAATAATTACTTGCATCAAGAACAATAGTGGTATGAATTAACTAATGAAGAAAATCCAACATGGATGAACAACCACAAAACCTGCTTGAACTTTACTTTAAAACATGCAATAAACAAACTGAATTTGATTACATATTTCGTAAGTTTTTCTTTGGGATAACCTCCACTATATTTAGGAAAAATACAGGCATATTCTCAATTGGAATTGGGCCGAATTTCGGCCCGAAATCGGCCCAAAAAATCACGGGATTAAATTTTTTTTCTTCTCAAAACTACTAGTCCGACGGACTATTAGAGGGTAACAATTAGCTAGTCCGCCCCCATAAATCTTAAGTCCCGGACCTCGGACCACCGTATTTTTAAACCCCTGTAAGAACAACCTTCATGTTGACACTGAAAAATCAAGATTAATTTTTACAATTAAGATCAAGAAACGAATTAAAAAATGATTAATATAAGCAGACTAGCAGAGGTTCAGCACACCAAAATTAATATTTCATTTGATGGATCTCAGAAATTAATTCTTTTGAAATATAATTTCATTAAAAGTCTGATAAAAAGGTTTCAACTTTTAAAATATAAAACAAGAATGGATAGTTTTCGATGAGCCTGAATTTAGCAAGAGTTACTTCCCATTGGACACCATACTGGAGGTCCAAATGCTCAATTATTCCTTAATTGTTCAACCAATTTTAAATTTTAATATTTGTTAATTTGAATTAGGAATCATTATTTTTCTAAAGTATATAAATTTTTGGAAAGCTCCTTTATTTAAAAAGAATTACCGGTATTTAATAAAGATTTTCCACCAAATATTTCTGCTATATTTTCTTAAACTTGCTAAGACAAAGAGGAAAACTCATCAAGTTGACCTCCAATATGGCGGCCAACGGGAGGTAACTTTTGCTAAATTTAGGCCCATCGAAAAAAAAATCTATAAAGGTATATGTGACTGCAAAACTGAACAATGTAAACATATAGGACATTACTAGTAATGCTAATCCGAGATTCCTCTGACTCTAACCCCCGCTTTTATATTGTGACTTGTGCGGGGGAGAGTCAGAGCGGAGGCCATATTGAAAACTGGGAATCTGGCGAAACCACCTGGTATCGCTACTCTGCCTACCTTTTACAACTTTATTTCGCGGAGCTAACTCCCGAGACGCGAGAAATCAGTAAAATAATTATTTTCCTACTTGTTAATTGTCATTAAAAGGATGCTTCCGCCGTTTAAACAGCCCTATCACCGACAAATGAAGCATCAGTTGAATTCAGTCGCCTCTTCGCCGTTTTGACTTCTTTGCGCATGACGTCAGCACACAAATACACAAAATTCCTATCTGTTTGAAAGTAACACGTGCTCAACACACGTGTGGACCTTTCGGAAAAATAAGAAAGTGTCGTGAAAAATACATAAAACAACATAATAATGTTTCATTTATTTATTGATAAAGAAAAAACTGTCAAAACGACTCTTATGCTAAGATGAAGTTAAAAAACAGCACACATGATATTTTCACGTGATAGTTTTGTTTGTGTATTTGTGTGTGACGTCATGCGCAAAGAAGTCGAATGGCGAGGAGGCGACTGATTTCAAGTGATGCTTCATTTGTCAGTGAAACAGCCTTTTAAATGGCGAAAGCATCCTTTTAATGGCGATTAGCAAGTAGGAAAATAATTATTTTACTGATTTCTCGCGTCTCGGGAGTTGGCTCTGCGAAATAAAGTTGTAAAAGGTAGGCAGAGTCGTTACACTATGGTATCGCTGAATTGCCACTTTTCAATATGGCCTCCGCTCTGACTCTCCCCTGCCCAAGTCACAATTTAAAAGCAGGGGTTAGAGTCAGAGGAATCTCGGATTATAGTAATGCTTACCTTGACGTGACTCTGAATGTGTTCCTGATATTTCTCCTCCATTTTAAATCCTCTGTCACAAGTGTCACAGAAATAAACATTATTTTCGGCCAAATCTCTTTTATCTACTTTGGGCTTTTTCTTCTATATGAAAATAAATGATAAATTTAATAATTAAAGATTTTATGAAAATTCAATATGAATTCAGTGAATTGATACTGTACAAGTTTCATGCAACAGCAATGCATATGTACACTACTACATATATCTATATATCTTTAACTTAATTTTAAATCGTACAAGTCAACACCTCTTTTAAAAAAAAATAATAAAACAAAACAGTTCTGTATAAAATTGCATGCAGATTTCAATTATATGAAGCACTGACCTGTTTCTGACAGTGTTCTGGGTTCCTGTTGGAATCTTTTGGTAGATTGTTCCAGATATTATTGGACCAAGGTTTCTTGTTGTTTCCCTTCTGATTGTGATTCGTTGTAAAACCATCAACACCATTACTTGTGAAATTCCTATTACAGTTCAAGTTATTTCCATTTTGGGAAGTATTTCCCCACTGACAATTTTGATTTCTGTTATTCTGCCAGGGGTGTCCATTCTGTTGGTGAGGAGTAAATCTTGGAGGAAGGTTTTGCCACTGTGGATTAAACTGTTGGTGTTGAATACCACCTCCATTTTTGACCTGCTGTTGTCCAGAATTTGGCATAAAAATGTCAGAATCTGAATAGGAAACCTGGTGTCGAGGAGGCGGCGAATTAAAGTTTGGGGGAGAATGAAAGGTATTCTTGCCAAAGTTCCCTGTCTGCGGTCTTATTGGGCCATTGCTGAAGACATTCATGTCTGAGTAAGAGACCTGCTGTCTTGGTGAAGGCTGACGCGGTGGGGTGTAGAAGTTGTGCTGATTTGGAGAAGGTCCCCTTTGATGAAATCTGGGAGCAAAGTTGGAGCCATTTGGACACTGAAATCTCGGAAACCCAGGCATTTGTCCTGTTTGGCTAATTCTGAAAATATCAATGTTATAAAAATAACTTCATTTCAGTTGTCACAAAATTCTGAAAATTTCAACAATGCAGAACACCTCCCCCCTTTTCTCAAAAGTCACCACATGCCACACATACAGTATAAAATGTTGATGATTGTACAGGATTGTACAGATACTTCTTTGTACATATCATTTTGCAAATATTATAAACCAATATGATATTTCGTGCCATGAAAAGTAAAAGATGTAAACTACCTGTACTTAGAATTCCTGAAAGGGCTATCGCTATGTTTTGATTTTTTTTCAGCACATGTGCATTTGACATTAACCGCGGGACTATTCCGTGCACCTGCATTTCCGGTTAAATGATTTGCTCAAATATAAACATTTCCAGAATAATTGAACCATTTTCACATTTTTTAATCAATTTTTCCATCTCTTGATTCTTTTTAGTATTTTCATTTTTTTTTGTAAGAAAAAAAATTAAATTCGGTTATCTTTACTGCGAAACTCTAAGAATACACTTCCGGCAAAACAGTTTGTTGGCAACCAGAATGCCAGGTAAGTTTTTTGTCATTAATTTTAAGTTTATTCGTTGTTTATCAATATTTTTCTATTTAATTCAATGCATAAGATAAGAGAAAATAATTTTTTTTCCTTCTATCTGACGAGGGAATCTCGAAAATAATTATTTAATATTGGAAATGGTTTCATTTTAACATACAATTTAATCAAGAGCAAAGGAATCTTTAAATTATAAATGTTCATTCTTAAATTTCATCTTTGAAAACCATGAATTTAAACAGCCCAAAAGAGATACTCCGGTATCCACGATGCTGTCAAAAATGGTGATGTTCTGGAGCTGGAGTCTATGGTGAAGAATGGTGCCAGTATAAACGAAGTAGAGGAGGTGGACAAGTTTACTCCATTACACTCAGCCTGTAATAGTGGGGCACTAGAGGTAGGTCAACCATGTTACACCCACCCCGAACGTAACCCATCTATTTTCTTTACCCGTACAGACATTTGAATTATATACCATCATATATGTTTGATATTATAAAATTAATGCTACAGTAAGTGTTATATGAAATTTGTATATCAATCACAATTGCATGGTTCCAAACACATTCACTGAAAAGGACAAAGTTTAAATAAAATGAATAAGAATTAAGAAATCATACAGAAATCACTGCAATTAGTTTACAGAAACGTTTCTGGGTCCTGTTTTTCAAAAGAACTAACATTAAGTTATGTGAAAAATGTCCTTCAAGACATGTACTATTTGTACCTATCTACATATTTATGTATGTATTTCAGTGTGTTCATTGGTTACTTTGGCATGGAGCTGATGCCACAGTGACCACAACAAGAGGGTGGACCCCTGCCCACATTGCAGCAATCAGGGGCCAAGATGCCTGCATGCAGGTAATTATCAGATCAATTAAGGTGATCTTGACAATAATCTTTTCTCCTCTTTTATAAAAGCCAAATTTTAGTGTAAACTGAAGAATTTGATAAGTCACATCAGACTCTTGTTATACTTGTATCATATCATATTATCATATCATGTTTTCACATACTTAGGCACTGGTAAATAATGGAGTCAGCATGTCTTCAAAAGACTCAAGGGGGAGCACTCCTGGTCATCTAGCAGCTGCTCATGGAAACTCTTTCACACTCAACACAATCTTAAGGGCTGGAATTGTAAGTTTATGTTATTTATCATCATGTACATTGATTCTCAGAATATGTATAATTAAAGGATTTTATTCATTTATTATATTCTGTCTTATAGAAAAGAATATATGTACCATGTAGTTAAATTATTAAATTTTTATTCTTAAGGATGTGAATGCAACAGACAACTTTGGCTGGAGCTTGGTTCACTCAGCAGCCTATCACGGTCGTCTGGGCTGCCTTCAATTATTGATCAAATGGGGAGCAAATATAGATGAAGTGGACAAGGTTGGAAACACACCAGGTACTACTTTAAAACATTTAGCATATTTTCCATATAAGTTGGTTTGAAGATGAAGACAGCAAATATGTTTTAGGCATTCTCTTCTCAACATTTGTGGAATTCTGTATTGTGAATGTCTTAATTTGCAAGAACTTTATTTTATTGTAATTTTGAGAGATCTATGAAACAAAAATACATTTTTTTTAATAATAGCAAAAGATAACTTATTGTGTAAAGAATGCAAAAAAAAGTCATGTGATAAAGTATATAATGATAGTGATTTATATTGATTACATGTGCAGTCAATACTCATTATCTTAATCAAACAATATGAATGTACTGAGGAAAAACTTCAAAATATCTTAAGGTTTGAGATATTGAGGGTAAATACTTAATAAATTATTTGACTTGGACTTACTTTGACATATGTCCATGGTCTTCGAGGTATTTGTGTTATGTTGTTAGTTTTATGCCAGTGTTATGATACTTTACTGCAGAATGTTGTGATTTTCCTCTCACATTGTGTCAATTCTTTTATACCTTGGTTATTTCAGCTCACTTGGCTGCTGGGGAAGGACAGCTGCCCTGCCTGAAGTATCTAGTCAGTACAGGTGTTAACCCTCTACATGTTCTGGGTGCCAGGAATGATCAGGGAGAGACGCCCAAAGATCTGGCTCAGCAGTTCTACAAGGATATCATAGTGGAGTATATTAATGGGATAGAATGGGAGAGGGATCACCCAGAAGAGGCAGAAAGTATGTGCTACCTATACACATACTGTAGATCACTAAATTTTCGCGACACCTTATTTTCTCGAGATAGTCATTGTCTCTTGATTAGCGATACAAAATTTTCACGAAGCGTGGTTACTGTTCTATATAATCTTAAGGAATACTTTTATACGTGGGAATTAAATTTTCGTGAGCACACTGTCTCGTGTAATTACGCAAAAATAAAGTTCTCGCGTATAAAAAGTGATTTACAGTAATAAAACCAAATATGTTTTACGATATTGAGAATATTGAGACCTTGAAGAAAATTGATGTTATTTTCCAAAAAATTAGATCTGCTAATCAAAAGTTTATTTTACTTTTTCTCTGTTAGACTTAGCATTCCCAGCTCATGTGGCAGCATACACAGGGGACCTAGATCATCTACGCATGTTAGTGGAAAATGGAGTAATCAACATTAATGAAAGGGATGAGAAAGGGGCCACACCAGCTCACAAAGGTAAAGATCTTGATTAGAGACGGAGGCAAGGAATCAAATTCATTTATGTTAAAGGGTAGATTTCTATACTTAAGGTAGCATTATCCAGTGCACAAATAACTGACTGTTTTTGTTATTGTAGCTGCTGGAAATGGTCACCTCCATGTTCTTCAGTGGTTAGTGGAGATGGGAGCCAACATGACCATCACTAACCAGGCAGGAGAGACCCCCAGGGATGTGGCCAGGAGGTTTGGTCAGCTGGCCTGTGTCAAGATCCTAGGAGGAGATCCAGGTATACAGAATTTCTAAGAAATATGTAGAATTAGATCTTGCAATTTGAAATATGACACTGAAATGTGAAAAATTTTATTGAAGATATAAATGCTCTGAGACTGCTTAAAATTGTTTCATAGTCAGATAGCTTAATACAATATATGTGAAGATGTCTTTTCATTAAATCTGTTGGCTAGTGTCATAATGAATACCTGTATGGTCCTTTGTAATGGTCAGTAGCATTGAAATGTTTCTGTATGTTTACAGAGGAGGACACCTCAGTGGTGGTGGGGGAGGAGGAGGAAGATGGGGAGGAGGATGTAGAGGCCAGCACTGAGGGGCGGGGAGTGGCTCAGACAGAGAGGCAGAAACAGGAAGCTAGATGTAAGTATCCCCAAAATATGTATCCTCCTTAACACATACTTAGTACATACTCAAAGGGTTTAGTCATAAAGTCATGAATTGAAGTATGTAACTTTTTATCTGTACTTAGTTCTCTGTAATGTGATGCTGAGATGAAACTTATTTTCTCTGTGTTACCTAAAGTAGAATTAAGGTATTCATTGTTCCTAGAGAATTACTTCACTGGTCCAGATCATAATTAAGATATATGTGGAAAATGCTTATAAATGTAATTTTGTTTTGGAGTATGCTTATAAATGTACATGTAATATATGTTTGCAGCCAGGGCCAAGAATCGAGTGTCTGAACTAGAGAGAATGTTGGAGATTGCTAAAAAGAACTACACACAGCTCGGGGGAAGACTGGCAGAGGACAAGAAGCGTATGCAGCAGATCAGGGACAAAGACAAGTAGGTTAATGGGTCAAACACAAGTAGGTCAAAGGGTCAAACACAAATAGGCCAAAGGGTCAAGGACAAGTAGGTCAAAGACAGAAGGTCAAAGGGACAAAGACAAGTAGATCAAATCTCTTTGATCCCCAATAAACTCCTCACAGATTTCTCCTTCAACTTTTCCTTCCTCTGCAACAGATGTTTTAGCCCTTTATAAGCCTCCACTTCTAACTGAACTAAATTTCTTTTCTCCTCACCAAACTTTGTTTCATTTTTCAATAAATTTTGACAATCCTTGTAGATTATTGTTCATTAAGGAATGTTACAATATTTGGAAAGAATATATAAATTATAATATGGTATGTTTATTTTAAAACTCCAGAACATTTGCATCCTAAACATTAACATTGTATCATGTATTTACTTCAGAACTATCACTGAGCTAGAGGCACAACTTGACTATGAAAGACTGAGGAGAGAGAAACTCGAGGCCCAGTTAGACGAGTACAGAAGAGAAATAGCCGAGATGAAGTACCAGCTACAGACCAGGGTGTATGGAGAAGAAAGTGTATGTAACATAGTCAGTTAATCATTAAAAGAGTTATCTCCCCTAACAGAAATCATCTTCTTAATCATGTTAATTGGAATAAACATATACATGTACTATTGTTTAAAGTCAAGAGGTATTTTAAAAATACTATTGACAACTGTTTGTTCAGGGAGTTAGACTAGTACATGTACTTAGATTAATAGATTGAAAAAAATGTCAGTTAAGAACATGTAAGAGGCTAAGTAATTCTAAAAAATACAAATGTATATGTGAATTTTTTTCCAGACTGATGAAGAAATTGAGTCTGTTATGGCCAGAGCTAAGAAGCATGGGAAGAAATCCGGGAAGAAGGGGTCTCGACGTAAGACTGAGGAAGAAGACAGCGGAGTTTTTATCAAAAGAAACATGTCTAATCCAAAGAAGGGAAATAAGTACAGAATAGTGTGAATCCAGTGAGAAATGGAAGAGTGGAAATCTTTCCTTTGACTATTTTTGAGAACTATGTCATAGTACATAAAAACTGATAAAGGCTTGTGCTCTTTGATTCTGGTAGGGAGATACCTAAATTGCATCTCCAATGGTTTGTAGTCAAATACGTAGGCTTTTAATATTAACCAGGGTTTTTCTTTTTTCCAAAGTACTTTTAAGTAAAAAAAGAAATTCGTAATTTCCTCTTCACAGTAACATGTGTAAGGAACTGCATACATACTGATGGGTATGCCTTAAATTTATTTGGTTATTGACATAAACTGAAAAGTTGTACAAATAGCACAGGACATTTTTTTTTCATTATTAACTGTGATAAATATGTTATTTAATGTACACAGTGGTACATTTGCAATAGTACCCGGTATATTGATTTTATATGTGTTACTTTATGGACTGTATTTTATTTTATTATACATGTAGTATTGTGAAAATGTGGGATCATAAGATTAATCAAAGTAAAATTTAATATAATGTCTAACATGTCTAATGTAATAGAATTAAATGTTTAAATGAATTATTCTCTTTGAAAATCATCTTGTGAGTAATTAATAAACATTAATTTTATTTGAAGACCTATCTGTAAAATTTAAAATGATCAAAATAAAAAATCCATACGCAACTCAAAGAGTTTGAAATTGATTGTTTACAGATTCTTTTAGATGTCAACAAAGTTTGTAACAGTGAAATGAAAATCATGCAGGAATTTGATAACAGGTTATTTTATGCACTACCTTGAATATTTCCCAAGCACAGAATATTTGTCTTCCATTCTCTAGCCTGTCTAACAATAACACTTAGGATAAAGCTCTACGCACAGAAAGTGTTCAAGCTAAGATATTATTACAGAAAAAGAGATTATTAGGCCATCTCTAAAAGAATATTTGCTTGCCCTCTCCCGACTCATTGTAAAATTATTGGGTTGGTAGGTAGGTTGGAAAATCTTTTTTCCAGAAAATTTCAAAAATGTTTCTTGAGTGGATAAGAGGAAATGAAAAGAAAAAAATATTGGCTTGTCTCAGAATGTAAAAAAAAAAAAGGGTTTTGAGTAGGGCCATTTTTAGTCAGTCTGTTGGAGAGCAACCAAACAATTTTTTAAAAGAAGACCTTATCAATATTTAAACAAAAAATTCAAATATGTCAATTTTTTTCAGACCTTGACCTTCCCTATGACCTTGAGTTCACTATCTTTCTTAGGTTGTAAGATATAGCTATAAAACATAAATTAAACTTCACTTTTTCCTAAATTTGCCTTTTATTGAATTTTATAAAGGAATATTTTATACATATATATTTGATTCAAGTATGGAGAAGGTCCATCTAGTCTATATAATTAACTTGCAAGGATGAAATGGTATAGGATGCATAATAAGACGATTCAAAGCATTAGATATGTAACAGGAGAGAAAAATGCAGCAGATCAGACCGGGATTCAAACCCAGGCCCCCTGAATCTCTAGTCAGGTGCTCTACCGACTGAGCTATCTGGCGATCAAACCCGGCTGTCCACCACATTCCTCCCTTCTTTAATGTCTTTGGCCCTCCAAAGACCCCAACCCAGGCTCATCCCTGGCAGGCCTCCCACCTTTCAGTTCCAGGGCATGGCACAGCACCAAATATAATGGGAGGGGAGAAAAATGCAGCAGACCAGACTGGGATTCAAACCCAGGCCCCCTGAATCTCAAGATGCTCTCCCAACTGAGCTATCTGGCCACCAGTGATCTAACCCTGCTGATAGCCATAGATATTTCTTACAATAAAAGCTTAATTTGTGCTTCCCCACATTTATAAATTTTCACACGCTCTCATGGCAGTTACCTGGTATACACATGTTTATGAATTTGGCAGTTGTATGGTTGCCAATGTATGATCCCTTTTAAAAAATTAAAATCTTTGGATAATAGACTGTTTCAGTTCTGGTCATTTTGGAAACAATATTCACTGAGAAAAATACCTTTAAGGCGCATGAAACTTGCAAAGATTATGCATTTCAGTCTTCAACGTGCAGCTTAGTCAGATGACTAAATACTGCAGATTTGAGTTTATCTGAGTTTAGAACACAGAAATAAAGGTCATATAAAGGTCAAGATTTTATTTGAGTACAACAACCACCTGACAGAGTGTTTGTTTCAATATCTTAACAAAACTATTTTTACACAACCTGCTGATAATTTCAAAAAAACAAGAAACAACCTGCACATTAATTAAATAAAATAACCACTGATTTGATAAAATCATTAAAAACAACTCAAAGATTCATAAAAAAAAATCATATCTAGATTTACATTAACCATTGGCAAAGATTTCAATCTGAAAGACCATTACAGAAAAAAAGTTAACATATTTTTTTCTTCACTTTCACTTTTTATCTTGAATATATTTCAAATCATAGAGAAAAAAAGTAACACCTCTTTAAAAAAGGAGTATAAAAGCAATAAATATTTGAGAATTAAATGCAAATAAATGTTTTTTTTTTAAAAAGTGCAAGCCAACTGAGGTAATTCAAAAGAAGGAAATTTAGGAATCGGTAGGGGGAGGGGGTCCAAACACCACAATACATGTACTAGCTAGGGAAACTAATACTGATTTAATTTGCATGGCATGTTAAATGTCTCTATTTTCACATATTTTTATTACTCAGATTTAACTTTTTTTTCATCTCCAAAATCCACTGTTCAAAGACATGTTTGATTTATGGAGTAAAAATCCAAAAGGTGTTATTAATAATTTGAATTTGATTCAAGAGTTGAAATGAAGGCACACAGATATACAAAAATTAAAGAAATAGAAATTTTAAAACAAAAATAGAATGACACACAAATTTAAAATAAAATTGCACTTGAACTACAGGCAGAGTGCAAAAAGACATGGAACATTTTCAAATTGGAAAAACCAACAAAAATAAACAATCTCTGAACTGAATTGTCAGTGATATCACACACTGTTTTCACAGGTGTTACCCATGTTAGTATTGCTGTTTAGTTTCAGTTCAGAATACATGTATATAAACAGAAAATAAATAAGTATGATATGAATGAAATAGAGAAAACAAATGAGCATGATATGAAAAAACACAGGTGCACCCGGTAAAAGAATGTATGGTGAGAATCCATTCAATATTAACAGTCTTATCAGAAATTAAGTAGTAAAAATACTGAACGTTTTATGCATGTCACATCCAACAACATTCAAGTAAATGCGAATGCATCATTATCCTGTGTACACATTAAAGATACATGTATAGGAGTCAAAGAGTCTATAAAAACATTCATGAATATGAGCAAATGATTTAAGGTCACAACATATATGATTGGTAACATCAACTGAGAAATGAAAAAGGCAAATAATGTAATGTATACATGAATGGTATCAATGAAGCAAAATCAGAACAACTCTATGTTGTATTCAACTCCATTACTTAAATTAAAAACAATACTTCAACAAAAAATTCTTAGATATTATGAGCTACTTTCAACACTTAACATACAAATGTACATGTACAATCTATTATCCTGCCTCTGATAAAAAACTAGAAATTTCATTGGTCGAGAGCAATACTGCAAGAAACGATGTTATGCTGTCTACCCACCTCACATTGCTAATGTGCCCCCTCCAGGTGACCTACCCACCATATATCAAAAAATTACCAACCACACATCATCAATATATTGCTTTCACGTGACCTGCATGGAGCTTCATAACTGACGTCACAATGCGTCTGACGACAGCATTGGATGCAGAACGTCTTGCTTGGACGCTCTTTAACAATACTATAGCAGTTTAACAATACTATAAATATTTAGTCTTTTAGAGAACCATCAGCAGGATAAATTCGTTATGTAGACGCTTAGAGGGGTAATACGGAAATATGTGGGGTCCTTGAAAAAATACATATTGGACTTGGATTACGCCTCGCCCAATATGGATTTTTTCAAGGACCCCACATATTTCCGTATTACCCCTCTAAGTGTCTACATAACTAATAATCTTTAACCCATTGCTCGATTATATCTGAATTCCAGTTTAGTAAACATCATATCAAAACCAAAAAAAAGTTTCTCAAAGAACTTATTACTAAGAAGCTCAATCAATTAAATTATTTGAGACACAAAAAATTCTGTTATCTACTCATTTCCCTCCATTATCTACATACATATCTTACGCAACCTAATCTCTCTGGTAGTTTCTGAGCTCTAGTATTCTGAACATTTTTGTTGCTATATTGTTTGTATTTCCTTATTCTACTTATAATATAACAAAGGAAACTTATAGAAGAATATCATTTGTAGACCAGATTCATTTGTCATGTCATCTATTCATTGATATTGACATCTTATCTTAAATGTATGTAGATTTTGAAATTGGATGGAAAAAAACAAAAAAATTTTTATAAAAAAATATACATTGGTGAATTTAAACAGTAGATTCAAACCCATATAGACCAAAAGATCAGTACATACTTCCACAAACTAGGATACATTGTACATAATATACAGAGCACAAGTAGAGTTTGTAATGCCATCCAGAATAATTAACTTTGTATATGTGAACAGTGACATTTTTTTTTGGCATCAACAGAATACATCTATTTCATTTGCCACATATACATGTACTACTAGTATTAGAACAATTATACCAATACAAACATACCACAGTACTTCTGATCATTTTTCAGAAAAAAATTGAAATACTATGCAAAGGAACTGATGATAATAAAGCAATTAGATTTCACATACATCAGATGTTTTTCTTTCCTTAAACAAATTCTTAGAGCCAGCTGTATGTATCTTTAAATTAATGTATCATGCAAAAAAGATTTACATGTATATAAAAATCTAATACCGCTGGTACCGGTAGTTCAATGAAGAATTTGCCATTTTAGAAACATCCTTCATAATGTAAAATTGAGAAGAATTATCTGGAAGATGAAAGGGAGTACATTTATAAATCCTTAGTACTTACATTTAAGAACTTAATTAGATCTCATCACAAAATTGCATTCAATTCTTTAAATCATTGTATATATATGTATAATACACAAAAGAACTTTGATATATAGCTTGTAGAACTTTTTGAACAAGAGGTATAAAAAAAATCAGAAAAAATATACAAATCATACACCATAAATCAAGCAATTTTGTTTGATCCAGCCTTTTATACCTATATATTACATTATGAGAGATTCTGAAGAGGTGGGTAAGAGTTAATGCCCCTTGTCTTTATCTAATGTACTACTGTATGCTACACAACGAACTCTTCTGTGTCATTGGTACAGGTTTGGCAGTTGCGTCATGTTTTGAGTCAATAATTTCTGCCTTGACAACTCGCTGGTGTTGCTCTACCTCCGGTTTAGTCAATCTGATTCCAAGAATTTCAGCTGCTACTCTTTGAAAACATAAACTCACCTAGAAAATTGGAATTATAAAGACTTTTATATTTATTTTGGTTATTAAATTAAAATTAATGAAATTCTCATGAAGATTCATAGAATGCTTAATTGTAATATAAACAGACTTGAAGACAATTAAGCGTAACATTATTTTACCAACATTGTTAATTTTTTCAGCCAACACTGTTTCAAGTTTAACTTACATTGTCCCCTGTTTTGGCTGATACAAAATGGCTAGACATGCCTCTCTCTTGAGCAAACTTCTGGTGTTTATCCATCTTAACTGTCCTCATGTGTTCAAGGTCAACTAAAATAAATATACAAAAAATCAAAATGTTTTCCATTTAATTACAATGCATATTTCTTCTCTAAAGAATGAGAAAAAAGATTGTCTTTACGAAATTTTATTTTTAACTACATTGTATTGTTACAGTAACTATTTTTTATATCAACTTAACGATAAAAAACGATGCAATCTCACACAATACTGAAAATATCAAAAACAGTTGATGTGTGTTTTGAAGCACTTTTTCTTTTGGAAAATAATCAATGTTTTCTCTATCTTATCAGTTAGAGCATGCTTGAGTTTCCAGGAATATAATCAATAACTCAATATTGTGTTCCTACAGGGTCCTTACTTTTATTGCCAACCAATGCTAAGTGAGGCATCTTGGTGTCTTTTCCAAAGACTTTCTTTGCACAGCTATACCAATCTTCTACATTCTCAAAGCTAGCAAGGTTTGTGATGTCATACACCAAAAGGATACCCTAAATAAAAACATGAAATCTATTAATTTTTAAAACTGACTTGGCTTGGCATGACACTTAAGGAGTGAATTTGATAAAAAGTCACAAAGGTTAACATAATAAAGTTATAGTATAATACCATAAAATGAGGTCTTAATACAAACCAATCACTGAGAATTTTTCATTTTTTAAAAACAAGAGACCCCTTACACTTGATCCATATACGTAAGTTTCTAGCATTTTTCCTCCCAAGGTTTGTCCACCAATATCCCACACCTGCAAGGCCACATGTACATTTCCTGAAAAAGAGATGCATTATTCATGTTATTATGTACACTTGTTATTTGCCGAAGAAGATATGGATAAAAGCTTGTAAAGTTAAAATCAAAGTAAACTGTTAATAGATTTTCATCAAATCAATAATAAGCCATGTATATTACTTTCTAGCTCTGCATAAGTACATATTTTAGCTTAAATACTCATGTTTCTAGTCTGGAAATAAAACACTCTCAGATAAATAAAATTTATAATACCAGCTGTCATAAAATAATAAGATCAATATCTGACTTTTATAAAAATGAAAACATTGATTAAGTTTTAAAAGCTAAAGATAAGAGAATTCTAGTCACAAACCAGGTAAGACAATCCTCTTTAGGAAGAAATCCAGGCCCACAGTCTGTTTATAATTCCTCCCAAACTGCTCCTGAGAGTATCGGGTTGCCAGAGAGGTCTGAATTAGAGTAAAATATCTATTAATAACCATATATACCTAACATCGATGTATTCTCTGTAATCCTTGAAACAATTTCAATAATTTAAAAAGTGAAGTAGGTTAGATTATACAAGTCAGCTTTAAAATGATCACAAATACATGTATTTCTCTCTAGACCGCCCAGTTGTTTGGATATTGCTACCTTGGAGGAGGTGGACTGACCCAGGTGGGAAGGAGGATTTTTTTTTTTTTTCATTTGAAGCCAAATCAAAAAATTGTGTATAGAAATATCAGTTAGCAGTAAACACATTTATTTTCTGACTTTTCGTAAAAGGTATCTTTCATCAACAAATAACCTAGTTTTAAGTTTTTGCTAAGATTTGATGCTGATGTATTTTTTCAACGGGATGTGATCATATGTTTAAAAAAATTGATTAGAGTTTTGGTGGCCTATACATTTTTTCAGTAGGAGTCAATTCAATGAGATTGGAGGCAATATTCCATACAAACAATAATTTTTATTTTGAATGGCCATATTCCATTCCGGCCTCTAACATACTGAAGATCACAAATCACAATCATACAACACTTAAGTATGTGCAAAGAAAACTTTACAAGCTGAAGATACATGTAATATAATGATTAATATGATGAAAATAATCAAGTAGATATGTGTGTTATGTCAAAATATCATTTTATTGTATAGATGGTTTGCTTATTGAAAATAATAAAATAGTTTGTTTCATATTCATCCATTTAATTTTTAAGATATTGGGGGGGGGGTCTAAAAAAATAATAAAAAAAGACATGTTTAGTTAAGAAATATTGATCCCAAATCAAGCTAATTTTAAAAGATCATTTGAATGAATGTACAGTTACTACAGTACATGTACACGTATCATAAAGTATGTGACCCTTCGATAACCTTTATGAATTCCTCTGCTTTCATTAACCTTTTGACGTCAACATACAACACTTCAATTACTGACAGCATTTGTTAATCTAATAACATAAAAATAACGATAACCTTTATATATTCGATCGATCAACAGTTCGTGACAAGAAGATAACCCCGATTTCCGTTGGATACTGTCCAACATTACAACTTTTCCTTACCTTTCCGGAGGCACCATCTCCAATAATGACGATTTTCAGTTGCTTATCCGGTGCCTCATCTTCGGAGTCAGACATGGTGAATAAATTTTATCGTTAAAAAAGAAACTATCCGTTCAAAACCAACATTGTGGCAAGGGATAAATATTTACAAGAATCTGTCACTCGGTTGTCTGTTTCAAATGGGTACTTCTTTTCTAGAGCATTTCCCGCTTAATCTGAAGCGCTCAGAAGACGCAAATTGATTTCAACTCGCATGAACTTGTTGAGAGGTAACCAAGGGGTAATTCAACTTTTCTCAATCGGACATTTAAAAAGGATTGAAGTATATTCAACATCATAGAATAAGAAATTATCTACATAATGATATGAAAGTTAAATTAGATTTTCATTAATGCGGAAAATATGAGGAAGGAAAAAATGGGGGAGAAGACGAGATACTTCTGATAGATTGATTAGATCTGATTGAGTGGTTATTGTAAAACAAGTTCTTTAAATTAAATTATAAAGCTTTTAAAGATACAATAATTGTATAAAGAATGCACTTCGATTAAATCAGAAATGAAAATGAATCTTTTGTTCTTCGTTGCGCGTTATTTTAAGTGTAGATCTAGATCTGTGTATTTGAGAAAAGTGTACACGTATGTTCTAACTTTGATTTAAATTCCCAAATAATTCGAAATTTTCCCATTCTATCACAGAGTTTATTGTCCCCCGCTTTCGCGAAAGCGAGGGGACATTAAATCTCATTCGTCTGTCTGTCTGTCCGTCAGTCTGTCCGTCACAAAAACTTTAACCTTGCCCATAACTTTTGATTTAGTGGAGCTATGACTTTCATATTTCAAATGTGTATTCCTTGTGACAAGACCTTTCTTTGGGTACCACCAAATTTGACCTGTTGACCTTGACCTTGGAGTTTGACCCACTTTTACATAAAAATTCCAAACTTTTACTTTGGCCATAACTTTTGAATAGTTGGTATTAGGACTTTCATATGTCAAATGTATATTGTTTGTGGCAAGGTCTTTCATTGGATAACAACAACCATGACCTTTTGACCTTGACCTTGGAGATTTACGTACTTATGAAAAAACTTTAACCTTTATCATAACTTTTGAACGGTGAGGACTAAGGCTATCGAACTTCACATATGTAGTCTTTGTGAGAAGATCTTTCATTGGATACCAACAACTTTTACCCTTTGACCTTGACCTTGGAGTTTTAACTACTTTTAAAAAACTTTAGCCTTGGTCACAACTTTTTAACAGTAGATACTAGGACTTTTATATTTCACATATGTATTTCTTGTGGCAAGACATTGCATTGGATACCAACAACCTTGACCTTTTGACCTTGCCCTTGGAGATTTATGTACTTATGAAAAAAAAATTAACCTTGACCATAACTTTTGAAGGGTGAGGGCTAAGGCTTTCGTACTTCACATAAGTAATCCTTTTGAGAAGACCTTTCATTAGATACCAACAACTTTTACCCTTTGACCTTGACATTGGAGTTTTAACTACTTTAAAAAAAAACTATAACCTTGGTCACAACTTTTGAACAGTAGATACTAGGACTTTTATATTTCATATATGTATTCTTTGTGGCAAGTTCTTTCATTGGATATCAACAACCTTGACCTTTTTACCTTAAATATTTACGTACTTATGAAAAAAACTTTAACCTTGACCATAACTTTTGAACAGTGAGGGCTAGGGCTTTTATACTTCACATATATATATGTAATCCTTGTGAGAAAATCTTGCATTTGATATCAACAACTTTGACCCTTTGATCTTGACCTTGGAGTTGACCTACTTTTAAAAAACATTTTATTTTGGCCATAACTTTTTAACAGTCAGGATTAGGGTTTTCATCCTTCAAAAAAATCAACTTCAATGTAACTTTCTAAATAAATGACATATGATAGGATGTTCATATTACACACAATACGTCATAAAAAATAACATCTCACCCACAAAGACACCGAAAGCGGGGGACCACAATTCTTTAAATTTGCTTGTTATTAAGTAAAATGTAAACTGACTTTATTCATACTGATAATAAGGCCATCATTTACACAATGAGTTTTCGGCGGATTTTTTATATTATTTCCCTATTATTACAAAGAGCAAACGGCGGGTGTGACAAGTCGGCACTCGCGAATTTAAGTTACTTACTTTTATTATTTTAGTGC
>PRKT01000013.1:263403-274422 GCA_003671525.1 Saccostrea glomerata
AAAAAGTTTTCATTCCTCTGAACTTATAATGAAACGAAAGTGTTTAATTTATTCTAGTGTAACATAATGTGTGTTTATATCTTATTGTTCCATGTTTGTGATTATTGTCTTTATTATTGTATAAAACATTGTATATGTGTTTTTAAGAAGGCCCCGAGGAAGACTAGTGCTCGCACTAATCGGATTACCTTCTATAAATAAAGTATTATTATTATTATTATTATTATACTATACATCAGTAGGGGGACCAGTGGACACCTTATATTGTACATCAATACGGGGACCAGAGGTCACCCGATATTTTACATTAGTACGGGGACTATTGGTCACCTAATATTGTACTGTACATCAGTAGAGAGACCAGAGGTCACCTTATATTGTACATCAGAAGTAAAACCAGAAGTCATCGTATATTGTACATCAGCAGAAGGACCAAAGGTCACTTTATATTGTACGGGGACTAGTGGTGACCTAATATTGTACTGTACATCTGTAGCGGGACCAGAGGACACCTTATATTTTACATAAGTACTAGGACCAGAGGTCATCTTATATTGTACATCAGCAGAAGGACCTGAAGTCCTCTCTTGTATATAAGTAGGGGGACCAGCGGACACCTTATACTATACAACTGTAGGGGGACCAGAGGACACCTTATGTTGTACATCAGTGGGGGAAAAGGGGTCACCTTTTATTGTACATCAGCAGGGGAGCCAGAGGACACCTTATTTTGTACATCATTACGGGGACCAGAGGTCACCTGATATTTTACATTAAAACGGGGGGCTAGTGGTCACCTTATATTGTACTGTACATCAGTACAGGGGCCAGAGGTCACCTTATATTGTACACCAATAAGGGAACCAGAGGACACCTCAAATTGTACATCAGTAGGGGGACCAAAGGACACCTTATATTGTACATCAGTAGGGGGACCAGAGATCACCTTATATTGTACATCAGCAGGAGAAACAGAGTTCACCTTATATTGAATATCAGTAGGGGGAACCAGAGGTCACTTTATATTGTACATAAAAAGAGGGGACCAGAGGTCACCTTAGATTAAACATCAGAATGATGACCAGAAGTTTCATATGTACATCAGCAGGGGTACCTTAGGTCACCTTTTATTGTACATCAGTAGGGGGACCAGAGGATACCTTATATTTAACATCAGAAGGATGACCAGACGTCATTTTATATTGTACGGGGAATTGTGGTCATCTAATTTTGTACTGTACATCTGTAGCGGGACCAGAGTACACCTTATATTTAACACCAGAAAGGGGACTAGAGGTCACCTTATATTGTACATCAGTAAGGGGATGAGAGGTCACTTTATATTGATCATTAGCAGTTCTACCAGGGTTCACCTTATATTGTACATCAGTTGGTTGACCAGAGGACACCTTATATTGTGCATCAGTACGAGGACCAGAGGTCACCCGATATTTTTCATGAGTACGGAGACTAGTAGTCACCTAATATTTTACTGTACATCAGTAGAGGGATCAGAGGTCACCTTATATTGAACATCAATAAGGGAACCAGAGGACACCTGATATTGTATATCAGTAGTAGGACCAGAAGTCATCTTATATTGTTCATCAACAGAAGGACCAGAGGTCAGCTTATATTGTACATAAGTAGGGGGACCAGAGGTCACCTTATATTATACATAAGTAAGGGGATCAGATGTCACCTTATATATGATATTTAACATCAGTAGGATGACCAGAGGTCACCTTATGTTGTACATCAGTAAGGGTGACCAAGGGTCACCTTATATTGTACATCAGAAGGGGGACCAGAGGTCACCTTATATTGTGCATCGGTAGGGGGACCAGAGGCTACCTTATATTGTTCATCAGTAAGGGGCATGAGGTCACCTTATATCTAACAACAGAAGGGGGACCAGAGGTCACCTTATATCTAACATCAGAAGGGGGACCAGAGGTCACCTTATATTGTATATCAGCAGGGGGACCAGGGGTCACCTTATATTTAAAATCAGAAGGGAGACCAGAGGTCATCTTATATTGTACATCAGTAGGGGGACCAGAGACCACGTTATATTGTACATCAAAAGGGGGACCAGAGGTCACCTTATATTTAAAATCAGAACGGGGACCAGATGTCATCTTATATTGTACATCAGTAGGGGGACCAGAGACCACTTTTTATTGTACATCAAAAGGGGGACCAGAGGTTACCTTATATTTAACACCAGAAGGGGGACTAGAGGTCACCTTATATTGTACATCAGTAAGGGGATGAGAGGTCACTTCATATTGATCATCAGCAGGTACACAAGGGGTCACCTTATATTGTACATTGGCAGGGGGACCACAGGTCACCTTACATTGTACATTAAAGGGGACCAGAGGACCTCTTATATTGTACATCAGTAGGGGTACCTGAGGCCATTTTTTATTGTATATCAGTAGGGAGACCAGAGGTCACCTTTAATTGAACATCAGATGGGGACCATCGGTCACCTTATATTGCACATCAGTAAGGAGATCAAAGGACACTTTATATTGTACATCAGCGGGGGGAACAGGGGTCACCTTATATTGTGAATCAGTAGGACCAGAGGCCACCTTAATTTGTACACCAGTAGGGGGACCAGAGGTCACCTCATATTGTACATCAGTAGGGGACCAGTAAGGGGACCAGAGGTCACCTTATATTATACATCAGTAGAAGGACTAATGGACTTTTATGAAGAGACTTACTTTTACATTAGACAGCTGACTTTTACATTTTAAGTAATGGAGTACGTCATTGTTTAAATTGTAAAAGTCAGTAGTCGAATGTAAAAGTAAGTCTCTTCATAAAACTCCAGTGGTCACCTCATATTGTATATCAGAAGGGGGACCAGAAGTCACCTTGTATTGTACATCAGTAAGGGGATCAGTGGACACTTTATATTGCACATCAGTCAGGGGACCAAAGGTCACCGTATATTGTACATCAGTAGGGGGACTAGAGGTCACCTCATATTGTACATCAGTAGGGGGACCAATGGACACCTTATATTGTACATCGGTAGGTCACCTTATACAAGGGTCGTTTAATAATGTCTTCGGTGCTCAGAAAGAAACAAAAGTCGCTTTTCAATAATTAAGTTATAATGATTTAACCTAAATTATCTTTTCATTAAAACACATGTAAGTAACATTTTTATCCAATTTCTGATTCATTTTCAATTTTTTTTCGAACTCATTTTCTGGTATGAACCTTTGTATACTGGATTATTGCAGATCCTATGATTTCCTGGACTTGTTTCTTCCTTCTGAAAGGCGTTTTCTCAAGTTTGGCAAATGGAACAAGTCAAAAGGCGAAAGATCTGGCGAATATTGTTAACGTGAATGAACATTAACTTTTGTTTATCCCCAAGACTCCTTTACTCTTCAGGGCTTTCGGGTTTGGACGCTGTCATGGAAAAAATCTTATGTTGTGGATTCCTTATTCTCATTAACCTTTTGATTTTTTGCCAAAAAATTGCTTTCTAGATTCCTCCAGAAATTAAACTGCATCCCCGAATACGAATTTGAACAATAAGACCACTAATATTTAAGAAAATTGCCTATAAATCTATCCTTGTGCTCTTGCAATTCTCTGCTCTTCTTAGACCTTTGCTTTTTTTGTCAAGTACATCTTATTGTAAATTTGTTTTGAGGGTTTTAAGCAATAGATTCAAGTTTCATTATCTGTTTGAAATTCAAATAAACGTGGATAACTACAATTACTGATATTTTTAATAATTGTTCATATATTCTTATATGCAGTCGTTTTCACTCATTTTTTTAAGGGTTACTTTTGAGTAATAAGCTTTTTTTTCTGTCAAACGTTTTTAAAACAGTGTGAACTACTCCCGAAATGATGTGTATTTTGAAAGAGGGCGTATAAGGCGTGTTCAATCCCCCGCTCTGAGACAAAATGTTTTTCAATTTTCAAAATCCACAAAAAAGCTATATTTTTCTAAAATCATGTTCTCAGTAATGTCATCTTCAAAATATTTTATCATTTTATTTTTCTGAACGACTTATCATTTGATAATATTTATTTCAAAGTTGACAGTTAAGCATATTTAGTGGAAAATGGGTTTAATAGAGCTATAAAAAACGAATTTTGAACATGAATGGGTCAAGTCTCCATTCTTCGTGAACGCTTAAATGATGGAAATGTTACAAACCCGTCCATTTAAATCACACTGAAAGACGTCAATAGTGCATATACTTCGTAGCGTACCGGTAGTGGTTAAAGCGGTTGGTCTTGGACTAAACCTGAGCTATGAAGAGAGTTCGAATCATACATGAAGCTTTTTCTTTTTCTTTTTTTTTTCGTTTTCAAATGTCATAAAAACATGAATAAAAAATAAATTATTCATAAATTATCAAAACAATGTAATAAAGAATTTGATATGTAAAAGATGATATAAACCTTAAAATTTTGAAAAAATACTACTTTTCGAATTGAAAAATATCTTTTTTCAGAGCGCGGAATTGTCTTTGCCTTGTCAGGGATCGACACTAACTTTTAAACCATAGTTGTCAGCAGGGTTAACCATTTTGAATTTCTACTAGCCCTGTTCAAGTATTAGTTGTCCAGTAGCCGAAGGCTGGTGGCCGAGTCGCGAAGCGACGAGGTGGGTAGGTGCGGGAGGGGGTTTCCCCCTCCTGCTGGTGGGGGTACGGGGGGCCTCCCCCGGAAAATTTTGAAAATAGAGATGCCAAATCCTGCATTCTGGCTGTACTTTGGGTAGAAATTATATGCCACTCTATGACTGTACCTTAGGCATTCTTCTATTCGAAAAAGTCCACATATATAATCATATAGAGTATTTCGAATCACCTTTAAATTTTACAATTTTGACATACAAAAAAAATAATTATAAACATTTGAAAATAGATTTAATAATTATTAGATACATTGTGTGTAATTGATAATTATTTTTGTTGCTCTGAGTGAGTATTTAGTAAAATTCTTAGTAGCCCTGCAGGGCAAGTTTAAAGGCATGTTTGGTAGCCCAACCTCAATATTCAGTTGTCCCGGGCCAGCGGGCTACCGTTAGTGTCGAACCCTGCTTGTACGCCTCCATTCTTTGCTATGTGTCGTATAGTCAATCATACACCATCAGTGATTATTTGTTGAAATTTGGCAAACAGTACATATTTTGTTTAATTTTTGTTAGCAAGTACGGTATTCATTTTTGATGCCCATTATAATACATTTTATCAGTGAAATCCACCTGCTCAATTGTCTATAAAACAAACATTGATTGCAGTAAATTTTTACATATTTCATTGAGTATTTCTTTGGGATTCTTAACAAATTTTACAGCAGCTTTAATGGACGGTTTAATTTTACTTTAGTTTACTGATTCTTTACAATTCATTTTTAATGCAGTGTCTCGAATACCCTTGTTTTCCAGCTTCTCACAATTAAAACTATGTGATGAAAAGTAGTCACATCAATTGTTATAAATTCAAGCTTAGTATTGTATGTCATACAGTTCAGGACATTATTTATTGAACAGCCCTCGTAATTTGTACATAAGTAGGGGGACAAGAGGTCACATTATATTGTACATTATTAAAAACTAATGATAACACTATTTTGAACGACAATGAAGAAACCGGAAGACACTTTATATTTTACATCAATAAGAAGACCAGAGGTCATCTTATAATATTATATTGTAAGTCAACAGGGAGACCAGAAGACACCTAATATTTTACATAAATATTGAGACCAAAGGACTCCTTATTTGGTCACCGGAATCAACGCATGTGACTTATTGCTATCAGTTTTTTTTTATGGCGTCGTGCGCTGTGCATTGTGCGTTAACATTTGAACATTTTCAGCTTTACTCTGTAATCCCTCAACCATTTACAACCAGTTTTGGCATAAAGCATCTATGGGTGAAAGGGAAATTTTTTTTAATTCATGGTCCCTGCCCTCTACCCCCTAAGGCAAGAATGTTTGGGCGTAATTACTACAATTGATGAAATCTTTAAAAATCTTCTTTACTCATTAACATTAAGCCGTCGAAATGTTGGCATAATTATCATAAGCATTGACTCCATACCAAAATTGTGAAATTCATTGTCCCAGGGTCAGGGGCCCTGGGGTTAGGACAGGGCTATAAAATTTATATTAATTTATAATCTCTCTCACTTCGTCTGTCCGAATATAAATTGATTATACTTTTTATTCTGTATTGAAAGAATAATCAACTCATATGTATGGAATGCTGCTCGTCAGAACGTTTATTACAAATTTAACACATTTGTATCGTTTCAACACACGTTATTTTTAATAATTAAATAATACTTATATACATACATATATATGTATGTGTGCCTAATTTACTGGTTTCCATTCCTTACACGTTCTGTACGAGCGGTAGAGTAACTTTTTAAGCACGCACCTGCTATTTATATGACCATGTCACGTGACATAAAAACCACACAGATCCACCATTCTGTTCACACAGGAAATACCCATAACGACAATAATAATAATTATGAAATGCATTTATTCTTTGAAAATATTTCCCTCTGCCCCTGGATATTAAACAAACTAACTACATGCAAAGTTGTGAGGAAGGGTATTCTCTCCAAAGTTTTGAAATTCGTGACCCAAAGGTCAGGGGTTCCGGTGTTACGCTGGGGCTATATAAACTGTATAGTTTATATTCATTAAAGAGGCTGGGGGGTGGCAGCCATTTTCAGACTATTTTGATCTCCTTTAAAAGAAGAGCTCCATATAAAGATATACAAAAAAGATCAAATTTTAAAAACTAAAATGTATGAATTTTTTCTTTGCCAAATGATAGTTGACAGCTTATGATACCGTATCTAAAAAAATAAGTTAAAACTGATGGTTAATTTGTAGTTAATTTGTTGTCCCCCAGCCTCCTTAATTCTTTAAAAAAAATCTTCCTCTCTGCTCCTGGATATTAATTAAACTAACTAAATATAGTTATGATAAGCAAGGGAGTGTCTTCCAGAATTATAAATTTCAAGGCCCCTGGCTCATGGGTACCATGTCATTTGTAGACAATACTGTAATTGAATTAATGTTCTTTGGTATAAACCAATTTTTTTTTTTGAACAATGGTCCTTTTTTTCAAAATTGTGAAATGTATGACCTCAGGATGAGGGTTTTGTGGTCAATGAGCACTACTAATTATTGCTAATTATTACCGCTTATTTGAAATGAAAGTTTTAAAGTTTTACAAGATGTTCAAATGACCTATCAGATCCATAGTCCTCTTGTCGTGTTCTTAAGTGAACGTCTAGCATCTCGTTAATATGCATTTTATCTGTACCCACTGGTCCGCTCTTGTTTTCTTTTTAGGTGTCTGTTGGTTAAGACGAGTCTAGAATCGTTGATGCTTTATCTCTCTGCATTCATATAATATTTTTTATGTCTGATTTCTTTAAAAATGTACAACAAAGGGGACCACTGGTCTCCTTATTTATTACAAGGTGACCTCTGGTCCCCCTTGTGATGTAAAATATAGAGTGACCTAAGGTCCTCATAATGATCTACAACATAGGGTGACTTCTGACCCCCTATTGATGTATAAGGTGAGCTCCGTTTCCCCTTATGATGTACAATATAATCTGACGTCTGCTTTTGTACAGTATAAGGTGACCTATGATCCCCTTTCTGTTGTACAATATAAAGATGACCATAAGTCTCCATAATGAAATAACATATAAGATGACCTTTGGTCAACTTATTGTTGTACAATATTAGTTTACTTCTGGTCCACCCAGTAACGAACGTTAAAACTGAACTGAAGGCTCTGTCTCCCTACTGATGTACAATAAAAGGTGACCTCTGGTCCCCCTACTGTTATCTCCTACTGATGTACAATATAAGGTGTCCTTTCGTCCTCCTAATGTTGAACAATATAAGGTAACCCCTGCCCCCTACTGTTGTACTATATAAGGTGACCCCTGGTCCCCCTACTTTTGTAAAATATAAGGTGACCCCTGTTCCCCCTACTGATGTTCCCTACTTATGTACAATATGAGGTGACCTCTGTTACCCCTACTGATGTTCATAAAAAGTGTCCTATGGTCCCACTACTGATGTTCAATATAAGGTGCCTCTAGTCACCCTACTGGTGTAAAAAATAAGAAACCCCTGGTCCCCCTACTGATGAATAATATAAGGTGCCCTCTGGTCCCCCTACTGATGTCCCGAACTTATGACCAATATAAGATGTACCCTGGTCACCCTGATGTTGTAAAATATAAGAAGTCCTATGGTCCAACTACTAATGTACAATATAAGATGATCCTGGTCCCCCTGCTGATGGATAATATAAGGTGTCCTCTGGTCCCCCTACTGATGTACAATATAAGATGACCTCTGGTCCCCCTACTGATGTACAATACTGGGTTACCTCGGGTCCCCCTATTGATGTAAAGTGTAATATTAAGTGTCCCCTACTGATGTTCAATATAAGGTGACCACAGGTCCCCTACTGATGAACAATATATAAGGTGACCTCTGGTCCCCCTACCAATGTACGATATATGGTATCCTCTGGTCCCCCAACTGATATACAATATAAGGTTACCACTGGTCCCCCTATTGATATACATTATAAGGTGACCTCTAGTCCCCCTACTGATGTCCCCTACTATAAGGTGCCCTGTGGTCCCCTTATTGATTTAAAGTGTAATATTAGGTGTCCTCTGGTCCCCCTACTGATGTACAATATAAAGTGTCCTCTGGTCCCCCTACTGGTGTACAATATAAGGTGCCATCTGGTCCCCCTACTGATGTACAATATAAGGTGTCATCTAGTCCCCCTACTGATGTACATTGTAAGGTGACCCTTAGTCCCCCTACCAATGTACGATATATGGTGTCCTCTGTTCCCCCTACTGATGTACTATATAAGGTTACCTCTGGTCCCCCTATTGATATACAATATAAGGTAACATCTAGTCCCCCTACTGATGTACAATATAAGGTGCCCTCTGGTCCCCCTAATGATCTAAAGTGTAATATTAGGTGTCCTCTGCTCCCCCTACTGATGTACAATATAAGGTGTCCTCTGGTCCCCCTACTGAAGAACAATATAAGGTGTTCTCTGGTTCCAGTACTGATGTACATTATAAGGTGTCCTCTAGGCCCCCTACTGATGTACAATATAAGGTGACCTCTGGTCCCCCTACTGATGAACAATACAGGGTTACCTTTGGACCCCCTACTGATGTACAATATAAGGTGCCCTCTGGTCCCCCTACTGATGTACATATTAAGGTGTCCTCTAGTCCCCCTACTGATGTACAATATAAGGTGACCCCTAGTCCCCCTTCCAATGTACGATATATGGTGTCCTCTGGTCCCCCTACTGATATATAATATAAGGTTACCTCTGGTCCCCCTATTGATATACAATATAAGGTGACCTCTAGTCCCCCTACTGATGTCCCCAACTATAAGGTGCCCTCTGGTCCACTTATTGATCTAAAGTGTAATATTAGGTGTCCTCTGGTCCCCCTACTGATGTACAATATAAAGTGTCCTCTGGTCCCCCTACCAGTGTACAATATAAGGTGCCCTCTGGTCCCCCTACTGATGTACATTATAAGGTGTCCATTAGTCCCCCTACTGATGTACAATATAAGGTGACCTCTGGTCCCCCTACTGATGAACAATACAGGGTTACCTTTGGTCCCCCTATTGATGTAAAGTAAAATATTAAGTGTCCTCAGGTCCCCTACTGATGTTCAATATAAGGTGACCTCAGGTCCTCTACTGATGTACAATAAAAGGTGCCCTCTGGTCCCCCTACTGAAATCCCCTACTGATGTTAAATATAAGGTGTCCTGTGGGTCCCCTACTGATGTCCCCCTACTGATGTACAATATAAGGTGACCCCTAGTCCCCATACCAATGTACGATATATGGTGTCCTCTGGCCCCCCTAATGTACAATATAAAGTTACCTATGGTCACCCTATTGATATACAATATAAGGTGACCTCTAGTCCCCCTACTGATGTCCCCAACTTATGACCAATATAAGGTGTCCTCTGGTCCCCCTATTGATCTAAATTGTAATATAAGGTGTGTTCTAGTCCCCCTACTGATGTACAATATAAGATGACCTCTGGCCCCCCTACTGATGTACAATACAGGGTTACCTCGGGTCCCCCTATTGATGTAAAGTGTAATATTAAGTGTCTCCTACTGATGTTCAATATAAGGTGACCACAGGTACCCTAATGATGAACAATATATAAGGTGCCCTCTGGTCCCCCTACTGATGTAGAGTATAAGTTGCCCTCTGATCCCCCTATTGATGTACCCTTCTGATGTACAGTATAAGGTGACTTCTGGTCAACCTAATGATGTATTATATAAGGTGACACACTGGTCCTCTTACTGATGTACAAATAAGGTCTCCTCTGGTCCCCTACTGATGTACATTAAGGTGTCCTCTTGTTCCCCTACTGATGTTCAGTTTAAGATGACCTCGGATCCCTCTTCTTATGTACTATACAAGGTGACCTTTGCTCTCCCTACTGATGTCCCCCTACTGATGTACAATATAAGGTGACCTCTGGTCCCCCTACTGATGTACAATATTACTTGTTCTCTGGTCACCTTACTGTTATCCCCTACTGATGTGTACTATAACGTTACATGGAATAAAATCATAGGGGAGACCACAGGTCACCTAACGTAATCCATAAATGTTAAACGCTTAAATATCATATATCGCATAAAATTGCTGTTAATGTTGCTCAGCACCCACCCTCCACCCCCTCTATCTTTTCTTATACCCATCAGATGGTTATTCCTTTTAAAAAGTTGTTTGTTTTACACTTTAAAGGCTTCACAGTATTACGATTTATTCTATTTTCACTTTACGTATGCAACGCACTACATTTTGTAGCGGAGTAAACAGGCCCGATAGTCGTGAACTGAGCAGGGGACCTCAGGTCCTAGTTCAGCGTACGTTTTATCCTTCTGC
>PRKT01000013.1:281962-338385 GCA_003671525.1 Saccostrea glomerata
GGGGGGGGGGGGGGGAGCGTATACTCGTACACATGCACATAATTAAAAAAACCCAAACAAACAAATCGTGTTTTCTTCATTAACAGTTCACTTTTTACCTATTTAATTCTTTAAAACTACATTTCTGTATTTAATGCTGTTATATTTCAATTAATCAACCATTTGAGTTCTATCTTCGCTATATATCCCATCTATATTGGATTCTTCAACGTTTATAATAGGGTCAAGCAAATGCATGCCTTTTTTATCAAGCCTCTATCCTTACACCTTACGGAAATAATTTAACTATTATAAAAGAGACAATTTAGATCTATTTACTCGTGCTGCAGAAAAAAATTCTAGTCTTCAATGGCGTAAATCAGATGAGTATTATCAAAAACTCTATAGATCTAAAGAACGTTTTTGTTCTTTGCAACAGAGCAATAGAGCGCACTATTCTGAACTACCCAATAAGCATCTGTTAAGATCAGGGGACGGATTTACTTAAGTTTCGAATCCTGTTTGGTCTTTACTAAATATTTGTACTATCTGCTTGTAAATTTCAAATAAAATAATGGTTTCAACTAAACTAACTTTTAGAAAATTTGAAATCGCCATTTTTGAATATAAAAACGTGCGACGTTCTAAACGTTATCTTAAAACGGAATTCGAATCTTGTGGTTGGTCATCAATAAATTAATTAGTTTGTTAAAAATTACTCTGTTTCTACACAAAAGTACTCTAAAGTTGATAGCGAAAGGATATGCCGATCGAGTTCCTCAATTACGAAATATTTGTAATCGTTGGAGATGAGTCTTCCAACAAAGTGCTGTTATTCCAATGGGCACTACTTGTGTTCCTTTATTAGCCTACTTGTTTTCATATTCTTACGAACCAGAGTATTTTTTTTTTAATTTGTACCTTCAACATTAACATTTAGATACTGTACACCAACGACGTAAACATATGTCAATATAAATTTAAAAATATTTGCTGAGTTCTATGGCAATGAACTTCGAATGAAAGACATCACTTTGTTTGCCACATGATCATCTGTTTATACATCGGTATTGTATTGTTGATTTTAGAAATAAACCTTTAAGGTGGTACAAAAAAATAAAGGATGCCTGGATTGATATATATTTTTGGCCTGATTCATGGAAAATGGTGCAAATAATAAATTTCTAGAATATAAAGAAATTATAAACCTTCTAAGATGTTCAAATTTCTGCATCTCTGAAACCATCTTTATTAATCTATCAGTATAAATATCTTTCACTTAAAATTCCATTTTGGTAAATTTGAATAAAAAATGAAAAACTGTGCGGTGAAACTCATTCATTACTCATTAAAACATGAATCAAGTTGTTATTTTCATTTTTTAAAAATTAAAGTTTGTTTATATCATCTGTCCTTAAGTATGGTAATATTGGAGCTTTCACTTGCATTCATATGGTGTTTACATCCAACTTATAATTAAGAGAGTGCATGCTTTAAATTATCGAGATGGGCTACTGAAAGATAATGCAATGTTACGTGGATATCTGCCGGCATTTTGTAAATTCTTTGGTATTTAACATGACTTTTTAAACATTTAACCTATCGACTGTTCGTGTTTCATACATTAGGCCTATGTGTTTATGATTATTTTGAATACGAAGATCTCCGTCTGGCTGAACATAATATAAATGGTGTCACAGAGGGTGTAACCGGTCAATAGGAGATGTTTACTCTTCTTAGGCACCTAAACCCATCTCTGGATTTTCCGAGGATCGGTGTTCTTAATGCCCTGTTTACGGATTTATTTTGTAACGTGCGGGACCCGAGCGATCTACTTGGGATCGTACTTGGTTATGCCCAAGTCTTATAAGGACAATAGTACATGCAAAATATACAGTTATAATAAATTCAATATATACAAATATAGGGTACACTTGCCTAGTGTATGATTAACAATATGTACAGAAAACCCTGCCACTTGGTTCTACGAACGCCACTTGGCTAAACCAATGCCGATTGCAACTTGGCTATACGAACACCAATTGCCGCTTGGCTATACCAATGCCGATTGCAACTTGGCTGTACCAACGCCAGTTGCCACTTGGCTAAACAAATGCCACATGGTAACACTATAAACCCTTGGTTATCTATATACCACTTCGTACTAACCCGTCAACTGGCTAAGACACCTTCGATATACAATATATCTGTTATACTAATTACTTTCACAGTTGTAATTATTAGCCGTTTGACTTACAAATGTCACTGACAATACTTCTTGTACCAACAACTTGGTTTCAAACGTACGACCACAGAACCACTGACCACCTGCCTACTTATGTGATCTCTATGTCAATGATTACAAGTGCAGGAAATCGATTCCGTAAATTTCCGAGCATACTTTGCTCATCTTAACCAAAGTTTTGTTTTTGTAGTATTTTTATTTATATAATATCCTTTGTTGTAAAGTCATTTAATCAAATACCCTCTTAATTACATTATTTACAATTATTTACTGATTAAAGCAATGTAACAAAAGGGCGATAACTCTAAACCGTTTCAATATGTTAATGATTTTTTCAAGATCGACTAATGTTCGTTATCTCCACTTTTTAATTAATTGGGAATAAACAGTTGCAAACGTTGCATGGAGTTATACGATAACTTTGGGGAGAGATTGATGTGCCAGAAAAATGCAATCTATGAACGAACTATCTATAATCTGTGTACCGGTCTCGCCATCAATTTCCGGTTGTCACCGCAATATGGCACAAAAGTCGGAAAAAGATGCTACCACTCTCTCTGATCGATTCGCAGAATTAAATAAGTTTGCAAAGAATCAAGACTTCACCAAAGCTTTAAAAGTAGCTAATAGAAGTAAGTTTTTATTGGGAGGTAATTGAGGTATGAGGATCATTATTATTTAACTTGAATTTTCTCCATCCAGACTGCACACGTCAACACATACGACTAGCATATTTTCAGTGTTGCAGCTTTTGATAAAAGAAGCAAGAATATCTTGATAATTTTTGAGGTGTAAATATGTGCAAAATGTATCGCTGTATATGAAACGAAATTGTCTTTAAGTACAGATATTGATATTTTAACCTGATCTGCAGAACTTACAAGTCTATCATATATGCGTGTAATAATTATTTTTTTATTTGTCTATTAATATACATGTATTTATGTTGTAAATTGGTTTCATTCTAATTTCAGTTGTACATGAAAATCCAAAGAATGAAACTGGATTTCAATGCAAGATTGTTTGTCTGATCAAACTAGACAAATTTGATGAGGCTTTGACCCAAATTCATAAAAATAAAGAATTGACGAGGTAAGTATGATAACATAGAAATCATATATGGCATATTAGGTTTTTTGCCACCAAAAATTGATTGATTTTGTCATTTACTTAACCTTGTCCTTGTATTGTATTATTTTCTCCTACAGTTACGTAGCATTTGAGAAGGCATATTGTGAATACCGTCTGAACAGAACAGAAGAAGCACTAGGTACATTAAGGGGGATATCTCAACCAGACACTCGGACAAAGGAGTTATTAGCTCAAGTGGTCAGTTATTTACCATGAGACTTTGATCAATCTCTTATCGACATATGATTATCTTATGCAGTTTAACTGAAATAACTCACTTTTTATTCTTGTTTTAATAGCTCTACCGTCTTGAGGAATATCAGGAATGCTATGACTTTTATAGGGATGTCATTAAAAACTCTGAGGTGAGTTAAATTTCTTTTATGCAATGTAACAAATCTGAAGCTATATGCACACATTTTGTATTATGTTTATTTGTTTAATTCTGGTTTAAAAAATTTTTTATTTGTTAATTTTAAAGGATGACTATGATGAAGAGAGGCAGACCAACCTCTCAGCTGTCATTGCTTCACTACAGCTCTGGGAGGGGAAGAACATGGTAAGATTTTACAGGAAGGCAGGGTGTGCATGTGAAAAGAATTAAGGCTAGTTCATGTTTGTCATGTTGTAAGGCATAGCATTCAATTCTATATCCTAGAGCAAATACACACAGAAATGACAATGAAGGCAAAGTCCTAAGAAGTTGCTTCATTATTCTGTCCTGTTAATGTGTTATCGTTTTTGTTACTGAAACTGATGCAATAAAACATTGATGTCAGTATGTGTAGTAAAACAAAATAAACCGACCTGCGTTTGAAGCTTACTTAGTGTCATTGAATTAAACAAAATTATTTTTTAAAACAAGTATGACAACATTGTAACATTGTTCATGAGTCAAGCGAATTTATATTTATAAGACAAACCTGTACGTGTCGCTTTTCTTCGAGACATGGTGACGAAGTTACGGTATAATAATTTAATTTTGCTTGTATTCTTGCCTCTCATTGGTTGATTTCCAAAAAGGAACGCATAACATTTTGTATAATCTGGTTTGGTATGGGGACACACCCCCTTGACAACCAGCATAATCATCTGTGTCCATCAATCCCCTCATTTCCAGTCCTTGGGATTCATGGAAAATTCCAGATTTAATGAATGTACCTTTAATTTCAAACAGTTACTCGATCTTACCTCATGTAAACAAGCATCATGGCTGCTAGATCTATGTATCAGTTTTTACCTCCCCTCGCTTCCCATCACTTCCGTTACTACGGTTGTATTATTGCGCGGTAAATTTGAACTCATAAAAACAACACATTTTTACATCCCCAGTTGAATAATTATTTTAAAATTAAATTATAAGGAATGACTCTAATTCTTGGCCAAATTATCGAGTATAATATGGTTTGGGTCAGTTTACGTTTTTTTATAATCCGCTTCGCGGATTATAAAGCGTAAACTGACCCAAACCATATTATACTCGATAATTTGGCCAAGAATTAGAGTCATTCCATAAATAATGTTTTAGAAAAGAAATTACATGGAATATAACATATTGCTTTGTATTTAATGTTTGAAATTGATAATGAATCCCGAAAGAAGAAGAAAACCCGATGCAGATGATTCTTTTCCCGTTTCATAGCCGTCAGGGAATCAACCCCGGGCCGAAGCACTGGCCATTTTTACCGACCATGCGTTATGGAAAAATCAAGTTGGGTTTATCTTAAAAAATTATTTATTTTATTTTAGACAATAATATTTCTACTTCAACATTTTATTCTCAAAACATCATTTCTAAGTTTCATTGTTATTTACCGAGAGACTGTTTTATGATTCACTTTCTTCTTTCGTTTTGCGTAGACGACGTGTAATTTGAATTACTTCCCTTCCCTAGATTCACTCTGTCCTACCCCCTTGTGTTCAATATACAGTATCAGCTTTTAGAATACCAATTTTACTTTATCTACAATCTAGCGTTTTAGCTATATTTGTATATTTTCTAATTTCATGTGAAGGACGACCCAGGTTTAGAAGAGAACTCTTATGAGCTGTGTTATAACATGGCTTGTTACCTCATTGGGAAAGAAGATTACAAAGGAGCGGAAAAGAAACTGAAGAAAGCTGAAGGTAAGAATGCCATCATCATTGTCAATGTAAATATTTTTAGGAGAATTCAATATTTTCCTATTTTCTTTTTAAAGAACATTGATTCTTTCCTATGACTTACCAGAAGTGAATAATATTTAACAGATTACTGTAAGCAGAGCTTTGAGGATGACCCTGATGTAACAGAGGAGGAGATAGAAGAGGAACTGGGCATCATCAGGTGACAACAAGTGTTAAAGCAGTGGCTTTCATTTCTTGCATGATTAGAAAAAAAGATTTTAAAATATTATACATCTCTGTTCAAACTGATTTGATTTTTTTCATGGAAGAAACAGGTATGGAATTTAATAATAATCACTACCTGTATTTCCAAACACTGTATCCATAATTAATTTTATAATTTTGAACATTACCTCTGATCTTTAGGGTTCAGCTAGCATTTGTTTTGCAAAAACTGGGCAGAAATGAAGAAGCTCTTCAGCTGTACAACCAGGTTCTCAAAAGCAGGTAGTTAAGAAAGACTTCATTAAAATATTAATTGATATTTTACTTTTAATTGTCTCTTGCAATTCTGTCAGAACGATAAGTTAAAGCAAATTATTAAGTTATTCTTCATAAAAGGTTTTACCTGAATATTTATATCTAAATGTTTAGACCAGATGACATAGGCCTTTTAGCAGTAGCATCCAACAATGTTGTGACCCTGAATAAGGTAAAATTTGAAAATTATTAATTCCTGTCAAGTTTTGATATGAATTTCTGTCCATCTTTATCAAAAGTCTAATCGTTTTATGTGACCCTGAATAAGGTAAAATTTGAAAATTATTAATTCCTGTCAAGTTTTGATATGAATTTCTGTCCATCTTTATCAACAGTCTAATCGTTTTATGTGATTTGGACAGGATCAAAATGTATTTGACTCCAAGAAAAAGATGAAGCTTGCCACAGGAGACAACCTGAAGCAGAAATTGACGTCTCCTCAGAAATGTTCAATAAATGTCAATCAGTGTCTGCTTCATATGTACACAAATCAGGTAAGACTCCCTGTTTATTAATGGTTCCTACAGATACCTACTAAATGTCTATCACTTTAGGGTAAACTTTGTTCTTAATTTGCTTTTACTAAAAGAGGTTTTTCATGTCACTTATTATGCTAAAGAAAAAAAAAGCATACTTTAATTTTGCATCTCTGGAATCTATGCAGGTGATCCAGCAAAAATTGTTGTTTACTTGCAGGGTGAGCAATGTCACAGCCTTGCCGCTAAGCTGAAGAAGCAGTACCCTGATATGGCCTCCCCAGTACTGATAGAAGCTGCTCAGTTTGTGAGGGAGAAGAAAACGGAGGATGCTAAGAACCTTCTCAATGTAAGTGTTAGTAGGGAAAAGTAAGTTTCATTAGGGTGGGTGTATCAGTGGAGAGGGGAAGTGTCAGATTTGTTAGATGGCCCCATCTTTCTCCCAGCACTATGGAATCATCATTGTTTGTAGGAAACTGATAATATTAATGTATTTCTTGTGTTGCCTTTACTCAAGAATTTACATCTCCATGAACAATCAATTTGTTCAAGTATCAATTTATCGAATATTCTGTTTATACATAAAATTGTGCCTCAACAATGCAGAAAAATTTTGGTTGCCCCAAAACATTTATCCCTGTATTAAAATGATGATGATTGAACAGTGCCTGATGCATGAATGGTTCACAACAGCCATATACTATACTATAATATACACATGTACTAGTATATCAAGAAAGTCACAAATAAAATTTTTTTAGTTTTAATGTAAACCTTAATGACATAATCACTTTTCTGTTAACAGGAGTATGCCAAGAGTCACCCAGATAAGGCCCTGACCACCAAACTAGTGATGGCACAGCTGTACCTTACCCAGGGGCATGTTTATGAAGCCTGTAACTCACTCAAGTCACTGGGGGATCTAAGATACAAACCAGGAGTGGTACGTCTTTATCTCTTATATTTATAGCATATCAGGTATTAAATAGTTTAAGCATTACTGGTATTTTGAAGCAAAAATTTTTCTGTTGAATATCATATATTTTTTAAATTTAATAAAAAATCTTGATGTGAGCGCATTGTTGATATGCCTGAAAGAGGAACAACTCTGCACAGAAGATTAGTAAATACTAAATGTGTAATGGTGTTTTTGATAATGACTGTCTGAACTTGCTGTAGGTATCAGCCTTAGTGACTCTGTATCTGAATCAAGAAGACAAGGACTCAGCCTCTGAAGTGTTGGTACAGACGGTGGACTGGTACAACAAGAACCAGGTAAAATTCCTCATGGTTGGAGCTTTGTGAAAAGTTAAAGTTTTTTTATAATAGCATTACTACATTTTTGATATCTTAATTAATATGTTTGTACATGTATCTCTGTTATTTCAGCCTAAGTCACCGTCTCTCCCTGTTCTCATGCGAGCCAATGCTGACTTCCAGCTAAAGAATGGAAGTCCTCAACAGGCCGCTAAAATGTTAGAAGAGCTGAGAAAGTAAGTTGTTTTTTCATTCCCTTGTTTTCTCCCCTTGATATCAATGGAAACAATATATTGTGTTTATCAAAAACTTGAAATTATAAATGAGGATTTCATAATACATATTGCAAAATACTACAGGTATAATGTAATTTATATAGGAACGTTATATTACATAAGTGACTTTTATTTACCACACCTTGAAAATTTAATGATGAAAAGTAAAAAAGAGGTTTTTGAATTAACAATAAATTCTTGTTTGGCAGGAAGAAACCAGATGATCCTAGGATTCTGGCTCAGCTGATCACTGCCTACTCCCAGTTTGATCCCGAGAAAGCTAAACTGTATCCTTCTCTTCCACCTGTATTAAACATTGAACATTCTAAAAGACACAAAAGACTGATTGAAATATGTATAATTTTTAGTGTACATCGATATTAGAAGTATCTGAGACATACTGTAAAGCAACTATTATTCACGTCATCTTTAATTTGTGATTCTTCTGTTTAAAATCAATCCATGACCATTTTATATTTTGCAACAGAGGAAACATTCTCTACAAAAACAAAGCAAACGAAATAGTTCCCAGTGATCAATATTCTTGCGTTAATGTTTTCAGGAAACTCGCAGATATTTCTTGCACGCAAATGAAAGTTGGTTTACAGTTTTTTCACTGCATCTGAGCTTGAGAAGATTTTTAGTATTAATTTGATGCTTCCTTTCCTTAACCCTCTGTCAGTGTCAGTAAGGACTTGCCGTCTGTGGAGAAGATTGCTCAGGACATTGATGTGGATCAGCTCGAGTCTTCCTTCAGTACACTCGGACCTAAATATATGAAGAAGAAAACGGACACAGCCCCATCACCTGGACCGTAGGTTTCTTCATCTATCTTACTGTGATTACTGATTTAGTTTAAATAACCGCACTCTGTGTACATGTAGAGTGTCTTAAAATAGATTTTTTATAAGAAACATTTAAGATATAACTTCCAATTTCATCCTGACAACAAAATATTGTTTACTGTATACATAATATATTATTTTTTGTAGAGCTGGTGATGTGATTGTCAAGAAGAAGAAAAAGAAGAAGAAGAAGGGTAAGTACATAGGAATCCAAGTAAACAATAAGGCTTTTATTTGGTGCAAACTTTGAAAACATACTCTATGTGAATCATGTTCACAAATATTCAAATCATTCATACTTAATTAGTACATGTATGCAAGAAGTGTTGCTAAAATGTTTTTTAAAAGGTTCAGATTAAATGAATGTGATAAACACAAGTTCAGTGTATGTTACAGAAGAAAATGACTAAATCTTAATGTCATTTCCCAAAGCTTTCACATCTCTTCAATTTACAAGAATGGTGTTTGCTATTTCAAGCAAATTCAATTGCAAACATATCCCTCAGCATGCCTTTGACAGTTTAATATAAAGTATTGATGTAAAACAAAGGCTATACACATTTTCTAGGTAAGATGCCTAAGAATCCTGATGCTGAGATAGATCCAGAAAGATGGCTGCCAAGGAGAGAGAGGTCGTATTACAGGGGAAAGAGACGGGATAAACGCAAGGAAATCGGTAAGGAATTGTAAAATGTATTCCATTGCATTCTTGCCTACAATGATATGGAGTGTTCTTTAAATATTATTTATTCTGTGTTTGTCTTATCACTGTCTTGTATTTTTCTGTTTAGGTAAAGGCCCACAAGGTGCCACCAGTGGAATTACTGACATTCTGTGAGTATAAAATGAGTGTCTTATTGTCAATACTTAACAGTGTTAATTTGAAGACAACAAGATTGATATAACTTCATGGATGTAGATTGATTTGTTTTTGCTTCGTTTATTACAGGGATGCCAGTAAGACCCCTGGAAGTGACCCCAACTCACCCAAACCCAGCACTGCCCCCACAGCAAGCCCAACTACCGCCCCATCTCCTGCCCCTGCCGCTCAGGGACCTCGCCAACAGAAACCCGCTCAGGCACAGAAAAGGAAAAAGAAGGGTGGCAAGGGAGGAAAGTGGTGATTCTAATGCTAACCTCTATCAGAAGAATATTTAAGAAAATTTACAAGGAATGAAATGTGAATAGAAAATTACTTTATTATGTTGTTGGTAATTAAAAAAATCTGTTATCTTTACACCCTGGCAATAAAAGAATATCTTTGAATAATTGTTGTGGATCTGTTTTTTACCTTGCCATTACTGAAAAAAATATAATAAAACAGCACAATCAATTTCAAATCTAAGCTTGGTTTATGTGCATGACCGAAGGATCTAGGAGAATTTAATGAACTTGGCTACTATCTCCAGGAAAGACTGACTTATAATAGTTGCAGTGGCCCTAGACACAGTATACTGTGAAACACACAAGTCATCTTCATTGCATTTTACCAGTGGCAAAAAAATGTAAGAGTCAGTAAAAGTTTCTGCAGGGTTATTATTTCACAATTTCTCTGCGAGCTACTAAAAATATCTAATATCAATGAAAAGAATACCAGCTGAAGCCAAACATTTTTTTTACAAGTTCAGTATCACTGTATTCAGCTAAACTCTTCTTTCCCTTAAAAGAACGAGTGCACTTATGGGCCCCGGTAAAATGTAAAAAATAAACATTCAAATTTAGCAAAATTTTTCATCCCAAATCATTAATTATACCCCCGCTCCGAAGGAGAGGGGGGTATACTGTTTTACCCTTGTGTGTCTGTCTGTCCGTCCGTCCGTCTGTGTGTCCGTCCGAAACAAATTTTCGTCACAGTTTTCTCAGCAACTACTCATCATAGATGTTTGAAATTTTAACACAATCTTCTCTGAGGCATGCCATATGGTGGGATACATTTTTGCTCAAATCCGATGCCAACTTCCTGTTTGTCTGTGCGTGTGTCTGTTTCATACATAACAAATTTTCGTCGCAGTTTCTTCAGCAACTACTCATCGTAGATGTTTGAAATTTTAACACAATCTTCTCTGAGGCATGCCATATGGTGGGATACATTTTTGCTCAAATCCAATGTCAGTTTCCTGTTTGTCTGTGCGTGTGTCCGTTTCATACATAACAAATTTTCGTCACAGTTTTCTCAGCAACTACTGATCACAGATGCTTGAAATTTTAACAGTCTTCTCAGAGGCATGCCATATGGTGGGATACATTTTTGTTTAAATTGGATATCAACTTCCTGTTTGTCTGTGCATCTGTCCGTTTCATACATGACAAATTTTCGTAGCAGTTTTCTCATTAGCTATTCATAGCAGATGCTTGAAATTTTACTACCGACTTTGTTGAGGCATGCCATATGGTGGGTTTAATTTTTATATGAATCTGATGTCAACTTCATCTGCCTGTAATTGAACTTGTGTAAACAGTATATTAACATGATGATGATAGTGCTTATTTACATCAGAGCGGGGGTATTACTAGTGAGCATTGGCTCACAGATTTCTTGTTGATATCTAAACCGTAAGATTCAAGAAATTTTACCGCTGAAATTCACGTATATACAAAGAACAAAACCAAAGAATGCGACAGGGGTCAACCGACATTTGTGATTTTCTATAGTAAATCGATCATTCATTTCAAAGCTTTTGTTTACTATGAGCCTAACTTTGTACAAACTTGTGCGAATGACAAAAGACGCATAATACATTTATAAAACTTGTGTGAAAGTAGGAAATTTGTACACGATTAGGCTGGTAGTTAAAATATTAAAAATGTACAAAAAGTACAATGTTTTTCCTATAGCAAGTGAGAGGTATTTACCTGTATGACCCATGTTGAACCCACTTGTGGAATAAATTATTTAAAATACTGATAGTCACGTGAGTTCTACCCAGGTAAACATTCCTCAAAGGTGCTCACTGTAAAACATCGGCAGGTTCTTATCATTTAGTCAAAGTCGCGCCGCTTAGAAATATTTCTATGTATCTATATTTAAGATTACGGTAGGATAAAGAGAGTTTAGCGCCAGTACTCATAAAAGTGTCAGACATTTTTAACATTTATGCAAGACAATGAAACAGGTATTGAAAGCCACCCAAACACTCCTTTTAGATTTCAAATTCATTTTATTGTATATATATTTTCAAATGCAAGAGTACCGATTTCTTAGTTTGATTATTATGGCTACAGGCAACTACACAACTTCTTTCATTTTTTTAAAACAGATATAGCACAAAAAAGTTACATTCCACAAACGCGCCCGACTATGATCCACCATCAGATTGTTCAAGATTTACATAAACGAAACTAAAAGAAGGTTCGGTTCGACTTTTCCGGATTTTTAGGGTGTCCATATAGGCATTTAAAAATAGTCAATTGTTTCAAATCCATGCTGAGTTGGGTGATGATTATCGTGCTTTTTAATTAGAAATATACACTAGTTTATAACTATTTCCAAAAGAGAACGATTTGGTTATATATTCTAAAGTAAAATGGCACATAAAAAGGGCCCATTAAGCATTGCTTAAGTGCACTTGTCCTTTCTCTGTGAAAATCAAATGACAGTCATTTTGATTTTGTACGTTAAAAGTTTTTCTTAAAATTTTAAACTGTTCTCTGTTGCTCTTGGATTTAAGAACCACTTAAGAAATTTCTTAGATTTTTTTTATTTAATTGAACTTAAGATAAAGACAATTCATTTGCATTGGTATAATTATAGGTATATATTTATTGGTTTAAGAAATTTCTTAAGATCGTTTTTGATGATATTTTTCTCTGTGGTGTGTACTATACAGTAGTTTGTCCTATACAAGTATCTTCTGTTTGTTTGGAGGACTGGTGTTTAAAACTTTAGAAAAATGTATTGATTTGCCACCATATTAAACTTTTCACTCTTCTGAAATGCCATACTTAAATATAATGTACTACTGAAGGACAAAAACACATCATATTCATCTATTAAGGTTTAAATAGAAAAAATTGACCCAAAAGGATTATTTGTATGACACTTTTTTGTCTAATATGTAGAGGATTTGTAAATATGAGTATACATGTAGTTGGGTTCATAGAAAACAATACCAATAGTACAGATCACTGCAATACAAATAAATCATATAAAATACCGGTATATCTTTGAAAATTGTTTTATACATGGAAGTCAAATATTTCCAATGTTTTTACTGGGTGAACCAAAATTAATATAATTTTGGACTTGTTTGACAGCTATGATGTCTATTTATGCTACAATTGCTTTGCATTGGAAGTATCATAACCTCCAGCAAGACCAGCAAGCTATTTTTAAGTGATCAGCAATCTAACAAAACATGCTCTGACTGAAGCAAGTATGTTGCCCTCTAATCCAGTCAATGATTTTATATATCATTTACTATGACAACTCCAAAACCTTGTGCTTTCCATAAACAACGAATATTGACCTTACGTTTTCAATAAGCACTTGTGGACGATAAAACAGCTGAACTTGTGGCACAATAAGTATCTTGAGCTCTCCTTCAGGAGAGAGTTTATGGATGTTGTTAGATTTGTACCCAGCAACGTAAATGTTGCCATCCCTGTCGGTGGCGATGCCCCTCGGAAACGTTAACTCCGGATGGTCGTACTGGAACACGATTGTTCCAGTATTGGTAATGCAATAAAAGGATCCATTGTTGCAGGAATCGGAGTAATATATCCGGTTTTGATCCGCCGGGTGGACGTTTTGGACTTTCTCTCCAGTCACTTGTAATATCGATCTTCTTTTCATTGATAGATCGTCTTCAACTATCCAAATCTCTAAATGTGTTAAGCAAGCAACAATGACAATGTTTCCAACGTTGGTGATGCCATAACATTCTTGTTTGGTCGAGTGGAGCCGTTGAAATACTACAGCATTGTCCCACTGGAGGAGCATTATCTTTCTCTGTTGTGGAAAGGTTATAGTGAGAGAGTAACCATCTCGGTCAGTAGGAACCTCTACAAGATCCCAAGGATTCCCTTGTAAATGGTGAATATTAAGCGAGTCATCCCGATTTCCATTATCGTAATAGGCCCGAATCTCGCGGCTAATATAGTCAGCCAAGACCAAGCGCCCTTCGATGACTGTGGCACCGGTAATTGTGCTACTCTGAAACCTAATAACAAGAAACCCTTGTTTTAACTTCATATGAAGAGCTTCCGACCTGGGTGTAAGCTGAGGAGATTGAAGTTCCAGTTTCCTCCAACTACCAGAGCCCGGTACGTACGGAACTTCTGGTTTGATTTTCGTGTGCATCTCGACAACGCTTCCCATTGAATCCAGTTTAACGATAACGTCGTTAAATTCAACGTGAATGGAACTATTTTGCATGATTAATGTTCTGTGGTGCATTTTCTCCGCTAAGATATTAGATTGCTGTCCTATACTTGGCAGTTCTATAAATAATTGCACCCCTATTCCTTCGTTCAGTAATAGCTCCAGCAAACTCTGGTAAAATAAAAGTGTTTCTCTTTTCTTCTCAAAGATTCCGATCTCGGTTTGGATTTCGAACTCTTTCTCTTTCTGTTTCAATGTCAACTCTTCCCTTAGTTTCTTTTCCAAATTATTAAAATGATTTGAAATTCTCATCCTCAATTCTGTGATAGCATCTTCGTCGTTTTTGCGATAACTTAACAAATCGGATAGATTTTCGCCAAGTTTGTCTAGCATGTCCACAGATTTCTTTTCCAAATCTAGCAGTTTATCTTTTAATTCTTGTGTGTATTCGTTGTTTCGAAGTTCCTCTGCTTCAGAATCGGCAGTGACCAATCCCGGACATTCGCGATGATAGTTTTTCCTGCAAGTGTCACAAACCGCAAAATCATGGTCCTCACAGTAAAACTTAAGTTTCTGAAGAGCGTGAACTTCACAGAATCCTGGTGTATACGCCGCATCGATGTCGCTAGAAACTTCCTTGATGCTTCGAACCCGGTGAACATCACGTGAGGTCAGGTTGTTGTGGTAGGCAGCGTGATCATTACAGAGGGACTCTGTACAAAAATAGCACCAGAATTCTGATGGTGTCGTCTTCCCATCTTTTCCGCAAGGAATACATTTCTTTATATTTCGTCTAGCAACAATATTCCAAATAAAATGATTGGTCGGCAGTAGATGAGCGACTTCTCTGGGAGGGACAGTTGATCTTTTTCCAGGTTGAAATTCTTTACACACTGGGCAGCGAATTCGGAACGATTTTGCATTTCCTTGAGTTTTTCGGAAGTAATCGCCAATGCAACTTTCACAGAACGTATGCAAACATGGAAGATGCTTTGGTACAGAAAATTCCTTTTTGCAGATAGGACAAATAGTTATATCTCCGTCATATTTATAAATGTCTTCTTCACTTTCTGGAAGGTACTGCCTGTAGTTACGTTCTGGATAAGGCGGGCGACTCTTTGCACTTATTTTCTTGTTCTCCTTAATAAGTTTCTTATCGTCTCTTGTTTGGATATGACTGGTACTTGAGTCTCCATTCTTTTTATCTACATCTATATTAAGCCCTGTATCATTGCCGTTGGGTTTAAATTTTTCGTTGCTCTTTTCAGAGGGATTGTTATTCAGCTTCAAGGACAGTTTAGATCCAACCTTTTCCTCAGGCTTCAGAGACTTTTCTGAATCTACCCTTTTTTCAAGTTTTGTTTCACTCACCGTTGGTTTAGTTCTTCCATCTTCTGCATTCTTGTCCACAATAAGTGAAGTTTGCTCTTTTATCCCAGCGTTAGATTTATTTTCATCGTCTTGTCTGTGTGGACTTTCTTTTTCTCGATCAGACAATCCCTCTCCTTCGATAACTTGATCTGGTGGTTTGGAATCCTGAACCCCGGCCTCAACTGGACCCGACATAATCACTCCAGAGATTTTCTACATATGTTTGCAGTTTCCAACTACACCGAGAACGTTATTTCTTCAAGAAAAGTATCTTGTTACATAAGAATTGACGTACTTTGACATTTTTGTTTCATGTACACACAAAAAAGATTTTAATGATAAAATATAATATTTCAACAAAAGATACGAGAGAAACAAAGGTCTCTTTAAATTCAGGCAGTGCTTTGTAAAATGATTGTAAAGACGTACGTGTTGACAGCTCGAATAACCAGATCATTTCTTAAAAGTCTTTAAATGATAGACATTTGGTCCTTCATTTTTTCTTAAGTTCTACAGAAACACCACGAAATACGCATTTTAAAGAATTGTTTTCCTGAATAATACTTGTTATAGGATAAATAACACAAACCCTTCGAAAAAAAAAACAGCAACAGAAAAAGATTTATGTTTCTTTAGATTTATTGAATGCTTTAAATTATGAAATACATGTTCTGTAAATTAAGGTAATAATATACTCTTACAGATGTGTACAAATATTTGTAATGAATTATGTAGAATTATACACAAATTGCATAATTAAACACCAACAAAAACTAGGTTATAATTAGTCATCTCTGTTCAAAATCAGTGAAAATATTATATACAAAGTATATCAAACTAGTTTCTACTGATAGTTAATTACAGCCTACAGGCTTAAAGGAGGTTTAACAACAACTGTTAGGGATATAAGAGGGCTGTTCAATAAATAATGTCCTGGGTGCTCGGAAAGCAACAAAAAACGCTTTTCAAGGACTTAGCCTTAATGATTTTACATAAATATCGGGGTATTTTCTTTTAATTGAAACACATGTCCGTAACAATTTTATTTAATTTCTGGTTGTTTTTAAAACGCATTTTTGAGTACTGCCCTGTTGCAACCACTATTGAAATAACGACCACTATTGAAATGATTATATCAATAGTGGTTGAGAGTGCATTTCAATAACAAACAAAGTTAGTAACCACTGTTGAAATACGACCTCTATTTAAATAATTATTTCAATAGTGGGTGACAGTGCAATTCAATAAAATAAAAATATGTTTCAACCACTATTGAAATACGAACACTACTGAAATAATTATTTAATAGTGGGTGAGAGTGCATGGTAACCATGGGTTTCAACCACTATTGAAATACTACCAGTATTAAAAGAAAAGTTTCACCACGTCAGCAATTAATTATTTCAATATATATTGGATTCGTAGTTCAAAGCACTATTGCATTCAATAATTTAATCCATATTGAAATCCTCATTTCAAAAGTGAACATTATTGCTATAGTGGTTGCAACTTATGTTTGTTATTGAAATGAATCTCACCCACTATTGAAATAATAATTTCAATAGAAGTCGCATTTCAGTAGTGGTTACTATATATGTTTGTTATTGAAATGCACTCTCACACACTATTGCCATAATTATTTCAACAGTGGTCGTGTTTCAATAGTGGTTATTACCTATGTTTGTTATTAAAATGCACTCTCACCCGCTATTGAAATAAATATTTCAATAGTAGTCGTATTCAGTAGTGTTTACTATCTATGTTTGTTATTGAAATGCACTCTTGCACACTATTGCCATAATTATTTCAATAGTGGTCTTATTGCAATAGTGGTAATTACCTATGTTTGTTTTTGAAATGCACTCTCAACCACTATTGATATAATTATTTCAATAGTGGTTGTATTTCAATAGTGGTTTATCACCTATGTTTGTTATTGAAATGCACTCTCAACCACTATTGATCTAATTATTTCAATAGTGGTTGTATTTCAATAGTGGTTACTAACTATGTTTCCTATTGAAATGCACTCTCAACCACTATTGATATAATTATTTCAATAGTGGTTGTATTTCAATAGTGGTTACTAATAATGTTTGCTATTGAAATGCACTCTCAACCACTATTGATATAATTATTTCAATAGTGGTCGTTATTTCAATAGTTGTTGCAACACTGCCCTTCGAATACTTGAATATGGCAGATCCTATGATTTCCTTGTCGACTTGTTTCTTCTTTTTTAATGTTTTTTTTTCAAGTTTGTAAAATGGAACAATTGAAAGAATAAAAAAATCTGGCGAATATTGTTTGTTTGACAAAACATTAACTTTCTGTTTATCCCCAAAACTACTTTACTCTTCATGGCCTATGGGTTTGAACGCTGTCATGACGAAATTTAAAGGAGTGGATTCCTGATTCTGGTTCCAGCCTCTCATAAACCTTTCGATTTTTTTTTTTGTTGCAAAAATTGCTTTCTAGACTTCTCGAGATATTGAACTGCCTCCCCGAATAAGAATTTGAACAACATGACTACTAATATTAAAGAAAAATAACTATTATTGTGCTTTTGAAATTCGCTGCTTTTTTCAGACCTTTGCTGTTTTTGTCAAGTGCATCTTATTGTAAATTTGTTTTGAGTGTTTAAAGCAATGAAATCAAGTTTCACTATCTGTTTGAAGTTCAGACAAACGTGGATAACTTAAATTTCTGATTTTTAAAAAATACATGTAACTGTTTAGATATTCTTACACGCTGTTGTTTTCACTCATTTTTCAATAATAGGGTGACCATAGTTGGTACGTGATCAAATCTACTGAGAAGCTTCACAGGATTTGATCACGTGACCAACTAAAAGTTCCTTTCCCAGAGAACTTTTTAACATAGTTGTTTATTTCGTAAATAAACTGTAATGAATTCATTAAAGATTCATTTCTGAGAGAAAGTCAAGCTTAATGTTATGTGATTTCTATATTGTATGTCATAGAGCTCAGGACATTATTTATTGAACAACCCTCGTAATATTATACTGGTGAAGATAACAAACACTGATCAAACTCATTTAAAACCTACACTCATTACCAATCTGTGAACAGGGCATAAGACACGGACCGTTGTATATTTCAGATGTGGGATCATGTCCATAGGAGGAATAAACATTCCCCCGGGACCGACACACCCACCGTGAGCCCTATGTATTGATCAAACATGCAGAAAAAATATTCTTTACAAAAAATTTCTATAAATCATAGTCCTTACAACTGGTATTAATTCAGTCAAAATACGACAGAGTAATAGGTTTTACATGTACATGTTTTTCCAAACAAGGTAATTATAACGACCATAGAATTAACAGAATGCTGACAGACTTAACTAAACTAGGGGTACTGTGAACAATAAGCTCACTAAATGATACCCCGCCTCCGTATTATGATTATAACGGCAAAATCCATGTTTTGCACTAGAGACCCGAAAGAAGTGTCAGATCAAAAAGTACAAAGGAGGTGCACAATGGCGTTATGTAATAAAGAATCTGTGAGAGTATCATTAAATTTTATTCAGTGTTATAGTGGGAGTTGCGGATATGAGATGGGTACCCTTCAAATTGATAGAAAAATGGCCGTGTTCATGTTTTTCTCTAGGAAACCTAAAATATGTGTCCATGCAACAAAAAGTAAAATAGGGGGAGCACAATGGCAATATATAACAAATATTCTAAGAAAGTCTCATTTAATTTCATTCAGCGGTAAAAGAGGAGTTGCGCATAAGCGATGGGAACAGACGGAAGTACAGACAGACGGACGGACATTCCTATCACTGTACACCCTTCCGCTTTTCAAACTGCATGGGGGTATAAAGAGGTTGTTGGAATCCATATATTATCAACGAATATCTGACTCGGTTTAAGATGTTTCTCAGATCATGCCCTTGACTATCGAAAAAGCTGGAAGATGAAGACACCATATTCAGGTTTACTACATGAATAAGAAAAAGTTGAAATAGAGGTACTGTGAGCAATAAGCTCACAAAATGATACCCTGCGCCTCCTATATGGTAATAACGGCAAAGTCCATGTTTTGCACTGGAAGATTCGAAATAAGTGTCAAATCAAAAAGAAAAATAGGAGGTGCACAATGGCGGTATGTGATAAAGAATCTGGGAAAGTTTCATTAAAATTTATTCAGTGGCATAGGAAGATTTGTGGATAAGAGATGGGTACCATTCTATACTATAGAAAACAATGATCGTGTCATGTGTTGCTCAGGGAAACCCAAAATACCCCAGGTATGTGTCCGGTCAAAAAGTAAAATAGGAGGTGCACAAGGGCAGCATGTAACAAAGATCCTGTGAAAGTCTCATTTTTGATGTCATTCAGTGGTTAAATGGGAGTTGCGGATAAGAGATGGGCACCCCAAAGCATAACAGACGGACGGATTCTTTATTACGTAATGCCATTGTGCACACCTCCTATTTTACTTATTGATGTGACACTTATTTCGGGTCTCCCAGTGCAAAACACGGCCTTTGCCATTATTACCATAAGGGAGGCGCTGGTATCACTAAGTGAGCTCATTGCTTACTGTGCCTCTAGTTTATTTCATGAACCTCATGAATTCTAAAAAATTAAATTCATTTCTCATATAAACATTTCTTTTCTGATGACTTGCCACCTATCTTTTGTCATTTAACTATTATGTTGTAAATTTTGCATTTACCCCCTAGTAAATTCAAAATTTACAACATAGAATCTGACAAAAAAATATTTGGAAATGTAAATCAGATTTAGACCTCAGATCAGGTATAAAAGGAGCAAACAACCCTTCTCGACCAGAAACATCCACCGTAAGCCCATTGTATTGATGGGTAGGCAGAAGGTTCCACGTGTAAATTTACTGTTAAAAACAAATTTATACGGATAATAACAACTGCTATTTTTTAATGCTTAACAGAACGCAAGCTCCTTTGTTTTTTGATTATGAACCTCAAAATTATCCCTTTAAGACGAAGCAAACATGCTTAATTTTTTTTCATATCCACATTCATGATTTACCACAAAAGTAATCCAAATCCCTTTTAGAACAATCAGGATACAGTGTATAGAAATTTTTAACAATTTATATTTGCATGGAAACAGATTAATGACTTTTTTCAGGAATTGGCGCAAAAAGGAGAGCGCTAAAGCCCAAAACTGCGAATCCTGTCAAACTGTTACACGTAAATATTTCAAGTGAAGTTTTACATTAAAAAACACATATAATACAGTTGACACAAGGACGGTTGCAACATGAAGAATCATAAGTTAAGAGTCATTCAAGTATTCCAAGAAACTCCCTATGGACGGAAGGTCAACTTCGCCTTTTTGATGTACACCTCTTCTGTTTCGTGGATTTTCCACGATTTTCATGTGAATGGAGGCCTCGATATCATATTCCACTCTCTCATCAGGACAAAATCTATGAGGCATGGCACATGATTGCCCAGCAATGGTTGTGATGGCAATGTTACTTGCATTTTGAAAAACCCCAAAATTACTCACTTGAGGAGAGAAATGTGAATTTTGTTCCTGTGCATTGCATCGGACGGAAAACTTGACTGCTCTATCTGGTTTCACGCATCCATTCGAAAAATACTGGTTTTGCACATGACCAATAGGCAGATTGGTGTAATTAGCAAATCCAATATTATTTTGGCTTCTGTCGTACTGATCTGGCAAGGTTTGCACTGGTTGAGGAACACATGTTAAATTCGTTGGGTTGTGACCCTGTTGGGGATAAATATGTTGGTTGAAAGAATAGTTTGCTACCTTTTGGGGAGAATATGGCGGCGAAGGAGGGAAATTATAAACGTTAACATTGGGTGGCGCGGCAGAGTAATGTGGTGGCACTGCTGCATTCCAATGTTGTTGAGGGGTTTGTTCAGAAGGGTTGAATAACATAGTATTGGGATAGTTCATCGCATGACCACAGGTTGTGTAAAACTTTTCCTGTGGTTCCGCTTTTATCATTTGAGTTCCGTTATGACACTGTTTGAAGGTCATAAAAGAGTCAGCAGATGATGGAACATACTGTTGGCAAGGGTTTTGCATAGGGTTGTACATACTGTACTCTGTCTTTATCACAGTCTTCTCTATCTGCTGTCGTCGTTTGAATTCCTGAAACTGAAGTTGCTTTTCCCGTTGTGTGATTTTATGTGCAACATGCGTGGAGGGCAAAACTGGAGAATGGCGGTCTGACATCATATGCCAACTGGAAGGGCAGGTTACCAGTGGTGTATAAAAAGAGAGTGAAACGTCTTCAGTAAATCCCATGTGTGGAGTGCAGAAGTTACTGACTTTTTGCATACCATGAATGTCTTCATTGTGGTTTTCAGGGTCAGATCTATGGCCACCATTACTATAGTGGCCATTTTGTAGAAAGAATTGAAGGTCGCCGATGGCGTATCGGTGACGAAGTGCAGTTTCTTGTTGTAAAAATGTACTGTCTTCTTCTCTAAAACAAGAAATGAACATTTTATCAGAGATTTGATTATTTTTCTCATCTAAAACCACTCAATTGAAAAAAAGCGATCGCTTACCTGACGGGACAGTGCGTGAACACGATGGAAAACTTCTTGGAATTTTTACTGATGACCTTTCCCCTGCTGTGCAACCAAACCCACTTCCCATTCCGAGTCTCGATACGGAAGTACATCGTTTGTACCTCTGTGCTCTCCATTACTGAAAAAAAACAATTCTTAATTATGTTTACAAAAATATTCCATTGATATTATAGTACATTGTATATAGAATTAAAAATGACATTATCTTGACTTACATGTTTTGTGACAAGCAGCAAAGGTCACTAGATCTTCAGGGTGAACATATTTGTAGAGTGTGACCTCATTAAGTTCATCGGCATTGTATCCAATTATGTCGGATGCTCTTTATTAAATAAGAACAAAACTTTTGTCATTATTTACAAAAGAACAATTTTTTGAAATTATTTACAAACACGATTTTGAAAAAAATATATAAATAAAATCGTTGCCATTTGTAATACGTCATCTTACTTTTTATCCAGTTCTCGAATGGTAAGGTCCATATCATGCTTACTCCAAAAGACATTTTGTTTGACGTCATTTGTGAGGTCATTTCCGGTCAACATAAATGGTTGACAAAAGAGCAGCATGATTTGTGGCTGATTTCGACTATTTTTCAGTGAAAATTCTGGAATATCTTCAATTTTCCCAGAGCAGTGAATTTTCTTGAAGAGAGGAAAAACATGATATAATTCTACTGTTATTTGACGATAAGAAAGGTAGTAAAATCAAAAGGTTTGGGGTTCTGGGGGATTTTCGAAGATTTTACAAAGAGTTTACTAAAAATAAGTAATTTACCAAATAACCAGCGGAAGTACCATTAAAACACTTCATTCGACAAACAAATGATATATTTGGATTCTTTGACTGGAAGTTATCTGAAATCTAAAATAAATAAAAGTGTATCATGCTTACAAACATCAGTTTTTCTTGAAATTTTCAGTTATAACTTCATTGAAAGAAAAAGAAATATGAATGTAAAGCAAGAATTTGAACAAAACATTTCTAACAAAACACTTTTCTAACCTGTGTAACGGAAGTGACGTGTCGTTCTAAAACATTTTTAATATTGTCGTGATCATCTGGGTGTACAATGCCGTACAGACAACGATGCATCAAATCAACCTGAACAAAGAAAATAAATGATTTCAATAATACCTCGGAGAAATTTCGGCAGTTTTTATCTATGTCAGAATGGTGCATTTTCGCTATCCTAAAGTAACGAATTTCATTATAAATCAGATATATTACATAAAATTTACTTGATTAAATCCTAGATACTGCAGAACATTATCTGATGCATATAACAGAGTCCCATCAGTTGTCGCGGCCAAGACAAAGCCATCAAGAATCTGAAAGAAAATATCGGAAATAAATAGTTCATACTTGGTTTTAATTTTATATACGACTCTAGCATTTCCGATGTAAATAAACAAGATGGTCTATGCTTTTGTTATCCACACACTTCTGCCTGGACCTTGTCGTGTCCTTTATCACAATGTTTATGGACAAGATGTAACTTACGCTGAAGAAAATGATGACACAACTCACAAGAATCGGAGAAGAGACGATATTCAATTGATAGCTAACGAGGTAAACAATATCAAATGTAAACAATTAAATACATGTGCCCCTCCCACTTTCTGGTTAACATATAGAAAATTAATACGGATTTGTGTTTTTCATGTACTTACTACATGTAGATGAAGATTTCACATTAAACTTTTATAGATTTTGATGCTATAAAAGTATCTTCTCTAGGAATAGTTTATAATCTTTGTTGTTTATTTTTAACGAAAAGTATCATTTACACTACTAACAGCTAACCTCTCTTCAAGCTAAGTATGAATGGTTATAGACTAGACATTTATATGATTTAGGTTCACTCTGAGTACCAGTTTCGAAAGGCTGTTCTATCACGGACCGTGGAGGATGATATTCAACGCATGGGTAACGACGACACTCTCCCAGAGTTTGAGTTTGGGTGTGTTCGCCTCCCGGAGGGTAACCCTTTCGTCGTGGAGAGAATCGCTCTCTGGTTAGGAGCGGGAAACACTGGGTTTACACTCGTGTGTGAAAAATCAGAAAACAGACTTCTTGCAGAGAATGTTTTGAAAATTCTTATAAGGTTTATTCAGGAACATGTTCGAGTTTTGAATCAACCTTCGGAAGCGAGAATGAAAAGTGACAAAATTGCCCTAATTCTAAATCGATTTTTGCCAAACGGGCACCTACTTTTTATGAACCATCGTGTTGTCAGGCAATTAGAAAAAGAGGTCGAGAGTTTGATGAAGTTATCATAAATTTAAATTGTTAAAATATTATATCTAATCTGAATTGTTAGATTTGTATTTCATTTCTATTTCAACTAAATCAATTCTATGTATTTCATTGAATAAATTTAATGCAATATATTGCTTCAGGTAATTTGTTGTAAATACTCAGCTAGCACTCACTCATGTTACAGGAAACTAACTTTACATCTTAGTTTTGATTTGGATAGATAAAGAAAATAGATGTATTGAACATACCTGAAATATATTTTTGCCGTTAAAGAATTCCTCCACATTCTCATGCCTTTCTTCCTTAATGCATGCTTCCCCATTTTGCAACGAGGGTGTGACTTTTTCGTATGCTGTAAATTTAAATGTATACAAACTCAAGTGATATGACTTTAATATATAATTTTTGTTGATGAATTATGAGTTACATGTAACTTATTTTGCCTTACATGCTTTTATGGCTCTATATTCTAATTCTGAAACAAGAATACAAAAAAATAGTAATAAAGACGGCGTCAGAGAGAGAGAGAGAGAGAGAGAGAGAGAGAGAGAGAGAGAGAGAGAGAGAGAGAGAGAAATTACATTGTGTAAACTTGCATCTATTTGAAACTTTTGAGCTTGATTTGAAAACATTTCCCTATCTCCATATATTTTATTGTCACCATACTCCCTCATCACCAAATGTCAGTAAGCTCAACTATACATTTAATTAATTCTCTAAAGCAGTTCAATGACATATATTGAATTGTTCTTCACTTTGATTTTTATGTCTGTTTGATTTTCTTTGTTTTAAGATTTAAAATTTATCCAGGAAGAACAGGGGACACAAGAAAACCTTTATAGCTTTTAATGTACGAATAAATAATTCGAACATCTGCTTATCGGTTACGTGATTATAGCGTTTAAATCCTGTATACAGTCTAGAAATTGATTTCGACAAGAACCGTTTCAAGTTTGCTTTACTGAGAAAAGATATGTTTTGCAAAATATGTCTTTGTTTGGTGGAAACTTTTTCATTATGTAGCGTGAGGTTATTTTGGTTCAGCGAGACACGTAAGGAGTATAAACGGAAGATTTATATTTTAAGTTTTGGTAAATATCTTTTCTCGGTTCAAAGGGAACAATTGTTTGAAGCAAAAAGGAAGATGGAGTACAGCTTGAAAAGTTCGAAGAATTGCATTGCAAATAAAACCCGAATCAGACACAAATTGATCAATAAATTCCTCCAAAGCTCTGCTATTTAATTTATGAAAAACAAGGCACAATATTTGATAAAGGAGATTAGGAACTGTGCTTAGATTTTGGACAAACTGCTTGGAGTGTTGGACAAACATTTCAACATTAAAATACCCCGAGCTCCTTCCCTATCGTTCAACACAGGTTGTTGTGGGGTGCGAATTCCCTGTGCCGGAACCGGTCGCTCCGTGCCTGACCGCAGCGGTTTGTAGACGCGCCGTGATGCTGTCATCAGGTGATAGCGTCACCGATAAATTTCCCCCCTCAACAGAGTTAAAGTGGAATTGAAAACTGTTTAGCCGTCTTAGACAGACGGCACTTCTCGGTGTCTTGCCGTGTCATCCCGTCGTAAATGGTCAACGGGACGACGACACCTCCCTGTGCGATATCCTCTGGAAGTATACAATCTCTGGAATAATTTTCAAAATATATGTCCTACATGCTGAAGTATTCAATCTCTGGAATAATTTTCAAAATATATGTCCTACATGCTGAAGTATTCAATCTCTGGAATAATTTTCAAAATATATGTCCCGCATGCTTTAGTATTCAATCTCTGGAATAATTTTCAGTAATATCTCTAGTTCACGAGGAAAACCGTAAATAAAATGCAAACATCAAACTGCATGAGGACATAATGAAAGACCCCTCCCCCACCCCCAGAAGTGTATCTTTACGATTCATAAGGTATCGGTAGCAAAGACGGCAAACCCTTAACCTTTTACCAAAAATGAAATAACGAGAACTGGAAATACATTTAGTAAGAAGACTTCGGAAGATGAATGGGGATACAGAAATGGCTGACATACTCAGCTCTCTCTGTGGTACCCCGAAGTATTTAATGAGTCAGCTCCCCCCGATTAGAGTGTGTGGCTGATAATCCTGAAGTTGTCTGGGTGTGTCACCTGCCATAATGACCGATCAGTCTGGCATTAACTGCCCTTATTTGATTTGTGTATTTACAAATCCAATTCAAGTGGATTTCCCTGGATTATTTATTTTACCATCTAGTGGTTTACAGCATTTGATAGCGAAATTTTAAACAAATATTTTATAATATGTTTAGTTATTGCTCATTTTTACGATAAGATGCATATTTGGTACGAAGTACCTCTTTGAAACCGAATTCCTCTAAAGATTCAGAGCAACAAAGAGAAGGAAATCTTATCTATGTTTTTGTTGAAAAATGAAGCAAAATCAAGAACGAGCTTGACAACAATAATACTTCATAAAATGGCCGTTTTACTTTAATGATTTTTCTTCTTAAAATTTGAAAAAGTAAAGTTCTGAGTAGTCTTAATAATTTTGCTTTATTGACCTTGTTTGAGAAAAAAATATATACTAGTATTATTTTTATATCATATTTATTATATATTTCCAAATACATGTCAACCTTATGTATAACCAAGAATAAAATATATTTTTTTTAAAATGTGTTATTTATCATGAATTTTGAGAGCTTTTGCTCCGGAAGCCATTAAAAGTTTGACTCGAGACAGTAAGTATAAAGTCATTTTACTAAGATTGTACAGATTTACCAAGGATAAATTCGCAGTATACGTATAAGATTTACTAATAATAAATTGGCAATATATGCAAGATTTATTAAAAATAAGTTAGCAGTATTTAATAGATTTACTAAGAAATTGTCAGTATTTTTCTTATAGTTGAGACAGTAGATACAAAAGTTACAAAGACAGAGATTTCAATAAATTCAGGTGTATTAATATAGAGTGCTTTTTACTGAATGAAACATAGAAATAACGGACTTTATTCAAACTCAAAATTCCATTAATCAAACAATACAAATCAGGAGCAGGGCAAACATGGACCTCTAAAACATCAGAGATCAGGTACCATGGAGGAGGGAGCATCCCCTGCCGACCGGTCACACTCGCCTTGTACTCCTTGTCATGTGATTGGGCCAAACCACAAGCGAGATTTAAATGCCAAATATGATTGTTTTTTTTGCCAATGATCTGATCCCAATTTAAATTTTTCAGTAACAGAATAATTTTTGCCGAAATTTTTTTGTATAAAAAATTTTGTTTATCAAAGTTTCATAAATTTTGATTATGAGAACTTAACTGTGAATACCTAATTCACAATTGCACATAAAATATGATTTTTGAAAATCTTTTCAAAGCTTAAGGCATTCTGCACATCTTGTTCACCCATCTTCTTTATTTTACTTAGATGAAATATTCATGCAATATTAGCTGGAATGAATGTAAACTAACCTTTAAAAAGAAGTTTTATTCTAAGGAAGGAGATAACCAGACGAAAAACCGTCTGGCTGTCCAACTTCCGGTGAAGTGAGGATCTGTCGACAGGTATCAAACACTCCAGGGCCTTGATTTCTGTTCTCAGTTTGTCTCGGTAACGCTTGGATTTAAAACTACAAAAATACAATATTTTTCAAAAACATTATACGACGTAAATTTAATTTAATTCATAAAAGATGTCATGCTAAATATTTACATAGTACATGCTTAGTAATAAATACAGTTTTTTTTCTTCAAAATTGAGCTTTAAAAGCTGTATCAGCGTCACCGTTAACACTGAGCTTACTAAATGATACCCCTGCCTCTCATATGATTATAATGGTCAAGTCCATGTTTTGCTCTGGGATACCCGAAATATGTGTCATATCAAAAGGTAAAATATGAGATGCACAATGGCATAATTTAATAAAGAACCTATAAAAGTATCATTAAGTTTTATTCAGTGGTAAAGGAAGAGTAACGGATAAGAGATTGGTATCCTTTAATATTATAGAAAGAATGGCAGTGTCGTCCATGTTTGCTATGACGAACTCAAAATATCTTTCCGATCAAAAAGTAAAATAGGAGGTGAAAAATGGCACTATGTAACAAAGATTCTACATGTATGAAAGTTTCAATAAATTAAATTCAGTGGTTTAAGAGGAGTTGCAGATAAGAGATGGATACCCCAAAAGCGTTACATACGGATGGACGGACATACAGCTAAACGGACAGACGGACATCCCGATCACTATATACCCTCCATCTTTTCAAGCGGGGGGGGGGGGGGGGGGTATAAAAAGAAGAGGTCGTGCATGTTGAGTAGAAAACATAGCGCATTCAACTTACAACAAAGCTCTTGAATCAGCATAATCAACTTACAAAGTCCTTTGAAATATTTTTAACGGTATAATTTTGAATGCAAAAGTACGAGTAAGTACTAGATTTCTAGAAGAAAACATGCAATTTGAACTGAAAATAAGATGCAGTAAAATTTCCATCTACGTCAAATTTTATTCAGATATGTGGCCTTTGTCATCGTCGATTCTTGCATACCAAACATCACTGAAATAGATGGGAAATTCTGATGAAGTGTTATTTTAGTGATGACTAAACACATCTCTCTCTACCCCTGCTAAGACAACCGGCAGACACGGGTACTTCAGTCCCCCCGCTATACTAGGTCTCCGCGATGCTCATACCAATATCTTAAGAGGAATATATATAAACAGGGCTCCATCCACGCAGTTTGTTAAAATGTTTTGACAATTTGTTTGACAAACACGGGTTTCATGTGTCAATTATTATAAAACTGATAAAAAGTGCTCTCCAAGATAAAATAGAAACAGGCTCAGACTCGCTAATCGGGTTTTAATAAAAAAGTATATGACTCACGTTGCAGAAATATGTTGTTTATATTTTTAAGATATTAAATAAATCAGAAATAAGCTTTTTTGCAAAGTTCAAAGGTTTTGAAATTTGTTTAAAAAACATTAAGTACAGAGTAAACTCGCAGGTGACAGATTTGAAATGTTCAACTAAAGTATTCCTTAGATGCACAATATTGTAAACACGTAGAACTCTTCTCCCTGTTGTGTACACTTAGAATTTGCATTGCAATTATGACAAGGACTCAGAATCGAGACTCACAGTTTCGAAATAGGATAATGTACATAGAGAATAATTAATTCATAATTATCCTTTCCATATCACATCCTGGATCAATCCGAAACACCATTATAAACAATAGGACCGAAGGTCCGAGGGCTAATACAGGATGTAATGTAGAAATTGGTGTGATTTCGTTATTATGTTTATCTCATATATATACCTTGAAAAGTGGGAGAGTATATAGTGATCGGGATGTCCGTCTGTTACGCTTTGCAGTACCATCTCTTATCAGCAACTCTTCTTATACCACTGAATAAATGTTAACGAAACTTTCAAAGAATCTTTATTACATGCTGCCATTGTGCACCTCCTATTGTACTTTTTGATCGGACACATATTTCGGGTTTCTCATAGGAAAACATGGACACTGCCATTCTTTCTATAATATTGAAGGGTATCCATATCTTAATTATCCGCAACTCCACCAATACCATTGATCTGACACTTATTTTATGTCTCCCAACCAGAACAAAACATGGACTTCGCCATTATAACGGTATGGGAGGCAGGGGCTATCATTTACTGAGCTCAGTACTCACAGTGCCTCTAGTTATACCCCCGCGTGAAAAGCGGGAGGGTATATAGTAATCGTTAATTCCGTCCGTCTGTACGTCCGTCCGTCCTTCCGTCTGTTACGCTTTGGGGTACCCATCTCTTATCCGCAATTCCTATTATACCACTGAATGAAATTTGATGAAATTTTCACAGAATCTTTATTACATATTGCCATTGTGCACCTCCTATTTTACTTTTTGATCCGACACATATTTTGGGTTTCCCGGCCACAGCAAAACATGGACTTTGCAATTATAACTATACGGAGGCGGGGGGTATCATTTAGTGAGCTCATCTCTCACAGTACCTCTAGTTTTTTTTATATGCGTTCAAAATTAGGCTTAAATAAGTCCGAAAAGACATCGAAGTTTTTTACCTGAAGATTTTAAATGGACATGAAAAAAAGTCAACTTTAGAAACTAAATTTTTAAGCTTTAACTGAATATTTTTAATGGACATGAAAAAGAGTTCTCTTTAGAAACTACATTTTTTATGACGATAAACGTAAATATACATCTAGTGCTTACAAATTGAATTTGGGGAATTTTTATAGATCAATATCGATCGATTCCCAAAAGAAACTAGAGGTACTTTGAGCACTGAGCTCACTAAATGATACCCCAATCCTCCCATATGAGATACCCGAAATAAGTGTCAGATCAAAAGTTAAGGTGCACAATAGCATTATCTAATAAAGAATCTGTGAAGTATTTTCAACTTTAATCAGCTGTATAGGAGGAGTTAAGGATGAGGGATGGGTACTCTTCAACATTATAGAAACTAGAGATACTGTGAGCAATGAGCTCATTAAATGATACCCCCCGCCTCCCATATGATTAAAATGGCAAAGTCCGTGTTTTGCTGTGGCCGGGAAACCAAAAAAATGTGTTGCATCAAAACGTAAAATAGGAGGTGCACAATGGCAATATGTAATAAAGATTCTTTGAAAGTTTCATTAAATTTCACTCAGTGGTATATGAGGAGTTGCGGATAAGAGATGGGTACCCCAAAGCGTAACAGACGGACGGACGGACAAACCGATTACAGTATACCCTCTCACTTTTCAAGCAGGGGGTTGCAGTGTCCATGTTTTGCTATGGCAAACTCAAAATATCGATCCGATCAAAAAGTAAAATATGGATTCACAATGGCAATTTATAACAAAGATTCTGTGAACGTTTCATTATATTTATACCCCCGCTTGAAAAGTGGGAGGGTATACTATAATCGGTATGTCCGTCTGTACGTCCGTCTGTCTGTGATACCCCTCTCTTATCCGCAACTACTCTTATACCACTGAGTGAAATTTAATGAAAATTTCACAGAATCTTTATCACATATTGCCATTATGCACTTCCTATTTTACTTTTTGATCCAACACATACGAGGGTTGTCCCAGAAAAACGCGAACTTTCTGAATATTTCAAAACCTATTCAACCAAAACTAATAATTTTTGGCATGCTGTTGGGAAATCATCTTTTAGATATTCTGACCAAATTATAAAGGCCTGTGATGTCAAATGCATATAAAAACAGCATTTAAATGATGTTAAATATCGTAGGTCGGCGCAAGACATTTTTTTTACTTTTACAAATTACATTGTGTTTGAGGTTTTCGTTGTTATCAGGCTATATGACAATACTAGAGGTACTGTGAGCGATGAGCTCACTAAATGATACCCCCCGCCTCCCATATGGTTATAACTGGTGAAAAAGTCCATGTTTTCCTGTGGCCGGGAAACCCAAAATATGTGTTGGATCAAAAAGTAAAATAGGAGGTGCACAATGGCAATATGTAATAAAGATTCTGTGAAAGTTTCATCAAATTTCATTCAGTGTATGAGAGGAGTTGCGGATAAGAGATGGGTACCCCAAAGCGTAACAGACGGACGGACGGACGTACAGACGGACGGACGGAATTAACGATTACTATATACTGTGGTTTCATCAATATTCGTTGAGCACCAATTTTCGTGGATTTCGTTGTTGAGCAGGTCCACGAATTCAAATGTTCATCGAATTACGAAATATGACATTCATTTGTATATGAAATGCTTTTGTCCACGAAATTACGTATCCTCGAAACTGTCTGTTTTACAAAATCCACGAAAATTAATGCCAACGAAAATTGATGAAACCACAGTACCCTCCCGCTTTTCAAGCGGGGGGTATAATAATGTCAAAAATTTTACCTACATAAATACTCTATGATTTGGTGTACTTGTGTTTTAAATTTCATTTATTTGACTTCATTAATGACAGATATATGACGATATATACCAAAGCGCTTTGAATTAGACATTGTCAAAAATGGTAACGTTAAGCGGTATTGTGGAGCACCAAATTAGCAAGCAACACTATGTTGAGCGGGATATTACTCCCGTATACAGGAAAAAAGATGTTAGCGATGAAAAAACACAAACATAACTATGGGGAACAGGTTTATATCTAGTAGAAGAGGTTTCAGGTTAACTTGACTGGTCATCCGGTAGAAGAGAAAAGACCACTGTAAGAACTGAAAAGGCAAGAGCGGGACATCTTAGGCCTACATGAAGACCGCTGTTAAATAATTTGATCAAGTAGGTTTATGATCTGGAATGTGAAATTGTCTATTGAAAGAATTAACTCCCCAATCTTTTAGTAACACTAATATATGAGATGTATAACTTGGTAACTTAAACAAAATTAAATACATTGACGAATGTGTGCTTAAAAAAATGAATATTTATAGGCACAGTTTTCAGAACAAATTCTTAAACGCTACGAGAAACGTTTTGACGTCGTCAGTGTTGCTCCGACAGCTGATTTGATAGATTCGTTTCAATGACAGGAAAATTTTATTTTTAGAGATATTTCACTGAGATTTTTAGGCATCAATCAAAAAATGTTGATCATGAAGTATGCCAATTTTGAACTTTATAGTCTCAGTGAAACAAAAGATATTAAAAATGTTCGCGTTTTTCTGGGACAACCCTCGTATTTTGGGTTTCCCGGCCACAGCAAAATATGGACTTTGCCATTATAACTATATGGGAGGCGGGGAGTATCATTTAGTGAGCTCATCGCTCACAGTACCTCTAGTTTATTCAGTGGTATAAAAGGAGTTGATAATAAGAAATGGGTATCCCAAAGCGTAACAAACAGACGGGCAGACAGACGGACGGACATCCCGATTACTGTACTAGGAAGTATATCCTCTAACTTTTCAAGCGGGGATACAATGAAATATTTATCACATGCTTTTTTTAAAAAATGTACATTGATTTGTTTTTCCCTCTATCTGTATTTTCTATTCGGTTCATCGTGTTCGAAAAAAGACTCTTGCTTTTCTTATCAACTCCATAGTTAAGACCGCAAAATTTGAATTCACAAATTCAAGTGTTAAGAAGGAAAATTATGCTCTGAGTGAAGATAAATTGTGCTACGTATTTTGCATATATTCCATAAATAAAAATTTACTAGTAGTTTAGAAGGTTAATTGTAATGGTTGAAGCTAGGAAGATTTTGTTTGGCCTTGACCAAGGATGTTTTCGGTTGGGGAGATGGTAAGATATTTTAGGAACAAATGAAAGGTTCGTGTTGCAAACATTATTTAAATGGTCTATAATTCCTGCAAGTAACACGACTGAGTTGAAGAAACCAGGATCGTGTGCTGGAAAGAAGAGCAGCACAGCAAGTTCGTGTACAAGACTGCTCAAGAAGTCAGGCACTAAACAAAGAGTTTCTTTGTCGATATTCATTAAAAACAACCAGATTTGGGTGTATCGTATTACAATAGATCTATAGAACAAACATCCCTTTACAATTTTTAAGAGAGTTGAAGTGTCTTCAAGAGTAAGACGCACAGTAATGGCGGACAATTCGTGTGCTCTACTGTATGGGCTGGGTAAACTCGGAGCACGAACTAGCTCTTTCTTCACAAAACGTGCGACCAAAATCAACACACGACCTGTATATATAGGCAAGTCACAATTAGTCTCTTTTATTTTAGATTCATGGAAAATTGAAGACAACAACGTTTTTGTTTGTTTCTGGATACATGCAATGGTTCGACTTCGACATAGTAAGGAGTATACGTGTATATAGGACTATTTGCAACTATTGCATTCTCCATGTTACCAAAACCTCAGTAAAAACGATATGAAATATGTTTTTCTTTGTTTCAGTTCCGATGGAAATACATGTTTACATTTTGCATGCTGATCTTTTAGTGTTTGGAAACCGTTAATCCGATTTCTAGGAACCTAGTTTCCGTAAGTTCAAATGTCTTCAGTATTCTAGTAAATACATTGAACTGATCGTATCCTAAAACATTTCCACATTTCTATATTATAAAAAATTTAGAACATTATTGGTGAAATGAAAGTATATGCTGAAGCTTTGGATGATATGAAAATGCAGGGCATTCATTATTTTGGGATATATTATGATTCCAATGAAAAACTGGAGCCATGGACTATATAGAAAAAGAATGTTAAGTTTATTGTTGTTTGTTCAGATGCGTTGTGTATTTGGGGTTTTTGCTGGGGTATGTCTTCCCTGAGGATTTTTTGATATTTGAATATTGCGTATCAATAAGCTGCTGAATTGTAAAGCCAAGAATGTTAACTTAAGGTAAAGGTTGTTTTTAATTCTGTATTTACTAAGTACATTCAATATGTAGAATAATACAGGGTATTAAAAATAAAAAAAGACGGAAAATCTCCAATGTTTCTGATCGGATGTGGTACTTTTCCAATGCATTTTGCTCCTTGTATCCTCTAAAAAATGCTGCGAATATCCAGTGATAAAAAGCTTCTAAACAAGACATTTTTCTGAAATTTGTTATTTATTGATTCTAGTTATATTCATCATTTTACAGCAGTTCTTCGGGGTTGTTTTAAGGTTAACTTTCTCTGACATATTAAGTAACTCAATTCATTTTGTGTATTGGTATAGTATAAGAAATGGACATATACCAAAACAGTTCTAGCTGCAGGTATATGTTTTATTTTGATACTACTTGAGTCCTGTGAGGATATGATGATTTTTTATGTGAAACTGTACTTTGATTTATTTTTAAAAAAATATATGAGCCCATATAAATTTGTAAATCAAGTGAATGCGTATAATCAGGATAAAAATGATCACAAAATAAATGTTAATTAATATTTTTGAATTTATTCGTTTTCAATAAAAAAGCAAAGAACATTTAACAAAAGTTCTTAAATATTTACAGATTTATTTCACCAACAATTGCTATATCAAATATCAAAATATTTAGAGAGGGGGTGGAGGAATCCTTGCAACTTGACTAAAAAATAAATAGGATTTTCTCCTCAAATTACAAATATTAAATGATTTTATCTTTTAAAAGACTATATTAAAAAAACAAAAAAACAAGTTCAAGATTTATATATAAACTAAAGGTAAATTTTCTTGCATGGAACTTGACTATTAGAATTTAAATAACAAGACGTTTAATATTATTAAAAAAAAACAAAAAAAAAACAAAAACAAGAAGATTTTGCGTTTCCCGATTATGGCGCCTCGTTAGGCTAATTTTCTCTTCATTAAAGCAGTTCGTTTTCAGTACTAATAAAATACTCTTTAACATTTACATGTAACCATTATTTTTATTGTTCAGAAAAAAATATCTATATGAAAGAGCGAAAGTGGAAGTTTTCTATTATAGATAAAAAAAAAGATTAAGGACAGAGAAAGATATGAGTAAAATAAAATAATGGATAAATAAAAAATTTATTAAATTAAAAAAATACATACGAAAGAAGACTTTAAATGTGAATATAAGTGAAAAGGGGAATATGATTTTATGGATACATTAAGTTCATCTCTATAAATTGATCATACAAGCTTTTTTAATTTTTTTTTTTAAATGAGGCTATTCTTAGACACCACTATCCACCAATCCAAAAGCACAAATGGAAGTGAAAATTAAAAAGTTTTCTGAAGTATGGTGTTGCTTAAAAAAATCTTTATTTTATTAACTTATATGGTTTTTGGTAAAATATTTGAAATCATTGCAAACAAAATATTTGTGATTTAGTTTAATCAGCCGATATTAATACTTTAATTCAATTTCAAAAAATATAATTAATATTTAGAAGAGAATAACTTAAATTTATGAAAATATCCAACCATATTTATTTGATCAAATGGGGGCATCTACCTAAATAGATCTTCAAACTTTTGACATAAATAAAAAAAAATTCTTTTCTCTATCAGTTCAAAACTATTACTGAATTTGCTTTTCAAAACTTTCTTCCCTTTTAAGAAAACAAACAAATACAAAAAACAATGTCATAACAAAAAACAAACAAACGAACAAACTCAAAAAAAGTGGATTAAAAGATAAAAAAAAAGAACTCCGTGAAAATAATTAAAATTACCTTGGGTCAATTTTTGAAGATGAAATATTTCCGGGTTTGGATGAAGCTGTTGCTTTGTCCATATTGTTCTTGTTTCCTAATTTATAACAATGACTTTTACCACATCGCTGGACTTACATCATGTAAGTCGAACATTAGCTGGCTTTCCATCTTAGTACCCGAATCTCGTCGCAAATAACTGTTATCTTAATCCCCTTAAAAGTGTGTGTTTATTTGTCCAATAATCTTATTTTTAAACACGAAAAACCTATAAAGGTTAGGTATTCAGATGGATGATCTGATCAAGATGGGACAGCGGAATGTACGGGATGAAAGTGACCAATCAGAACTCGAAAAACTGTTACGTCAAATCTGAACTTCTCCAATGGTAAAATTGAAACCAAGACTTCGACTTTTTCAAGTCTCTGGCGTCTACACCTTGACTCGTTTTAGGGACAGAACTAAGATGTTCTATTGCGTTAATCATCATTGTTATTTATTTCTAGAGGTAGGAGTTATACCTAACATATGAAAACCATATTTTTTAAAAAGAAGTAACCGAGTTTTACCAAGAATTCATTGTATAAACACGGACTAATCACGTAAAATTCTAATTTCTTCCACAAAGATCTTGTATGGTTCTACTAAATGCAAATCTAACTCTAACTATAAGTAATTTCAAATTGTTAAAATATGTTTTATAAAACACATGCATTTTTCATTCAAAGGCTATTTTCTTGCAATAAATTATATTGAAAGTAATAATAATTCATAATTTTGACATCTTTGTCATCTTATTTGCTATTTCACGACCTATAGGTTCCCATTTAGTATATATATCACCACTTCGTAATCACATTGTTTAGCCAGCGGATGAAAAAGGTGATAATCTGTAAACAGAGGGATTTTTTTCTCGTTTTGATCTACCGCACACGGAACGACGTCCGAGTACCCGGAGTAGAGTTTGCTAGGAAAGCTTGTTCAACATTTACCAAGATGCACAAACAATATTCCAAAGGGCAGTTTATTTCTGAATGTACATGTAAGAGACATTTATGTATTTTGGGGACATTTTATATCATGACAAAACTTGTTGGAAGTGTATTAAAAAGTTATGGTTAATATTGTTCTGAAAATTATTCACCCATTTCCTCCTAAGAATTAATGTTTAGACCCAAATTGATATCAAGAGAAAAGCTTTTTGTAGATATTGGGGGTAAATTCGCGTGCCGTAACTTAAATATCCAAACAGTAGAGAAACACTAGATAAATATTTGTGTCTTGTTTGGCTTGTTTCTAAAATATTCTCATTGAAAGTTTTCTCGTTATTGCCGATAAATACTGCAGAATTTTTCTAATCAATTAACATTTTTTGCATTTGTTGGTTTATTAAAGAGAAATACATTTTTGCCTGTTAATAAATTACTCAATTTTGTGTAATAGAAATTCTTGAATTAAAAAAAAATCTTTGTTTAGACTAATTTTAACTCCATTGGTATGCAACTTGAAAATAACGAACACTGAATGTTTTTAAAAATAAAATTCCTTTCACAGATTTCCCTAAAAAAATGTTTTTTGTTTTTCTTTGTGTTTATTTAGAATTTCCCCAAAGTAAAACCAAATGTTTAAAATCAGGATTTTATCTGAAAAAAAAGTGTATTACAAAAAGTAGAAAGAATACATGTATCTACACAACAAATTTTCAGAAGTTTAGAATTATGTTTTTAATTTAATGATCTAGATCTTGTTATTGATTTTTTTTTTTTCAGAAAAGAATTTTTAGGAGAATATCAACTCACATAATTTTATAATCATAACTCACATAATTTTATAATTAATTTAGAATCATATCTCCAGAAAGTGTTATAGAATTTTTAAAAGTCGAATTTTCATTCTAATTAAAATAGTTCATTCTTTCAGACAGTATTCCATCATTTTTTTTAACGAGTGGCTCCATTCCGATAAAATTTTAAGTAGCCGTCAATTCGGAATCTCTCGGATTGTCTGAAGAGGTCCTAGGCTGTTGACAAATCAATATAAATGACTCTGGCGCCATAGAAATCCGCCCTCCAAGATGGGACTTTTATACGAGGCAACAACCCCTGCTATTTTCTCATTGAAAATGTGACAAACAACGTTTTATGATTTTTCTCCAAAAAAAGAAGAAGATTTTAGTAGCGAAATTTTAAATTTGTTATGATAAAAGCTTCATAACTATGAACAACAGAGAGCGTTCAGTTGTTGCCATCTTTGTTTATGTTTAAAAAGGAAAATGATTTCAGATCATTTAATCGATGGTACATAAATTTCTATTTAGGCTGCAGTTATTCATCTTTTTAATGCAATTCTATGGAAATTAAGCAAGCAATGTACACTACTTGCAACATGAAAATGTCTTGTGACCAATTTCCGTATGAAGAAGTTTTTTTTGTATTTGAGTCGAGCAGAATCACCCTACATTTGGAGAGAAAGACGTTGACATCGAGTGACCCTTCAATTCAATAATGACAGAAGATAGCCGTTTGCAGATGTTTAGTAGCAAATTTTGTTTTAATAAAATTTCAAACAACCATTAATCACAAGAGAATTGTCAAACTTTGCATCCAAACAAGACATTCAAACGTGTAAAAACAACATAAAAGAACTACCGGTTTTTGGTCATACATTGTCAGGTCCAGTACAATCACTAGATTTAGCTACGTAGGTAGAATTACCTACGTAGCTTTATTTACCTACCTCAGGTAGCTTTATTTAGCTATTTTTAGGTAAGTTTTCAAAAGTTTTCTTTTTATCAAAAAGAGACAAAAAGTCGCAATTAAATGACTATTGATATTTATACTAGGGAGGCTTAAAAAAACAATCCAAAGCAGAGATAGTTTATACATTGCTGCGTTTGGACAATTTAGAGCAAAACATGTAATTCCATTGTTTGGTTATCTGACCATACGGTGAGGTGCGGTGAAGCATGACTGATTATGATTACTTCACATTGTGCTGAATAATCACCGACCTATTATCGTGTTAACCGGAACTGGACTTCTTTGTCATTTCATTCAAGGAGTAACTGTTCTAACTGTCATACATAGCCCCAAAACTTTCAGAACTTTGATTGCAATTGCGCAGAAAAAGACATTTTTCCAAGAGGGATTTTTTCATGAGTTGTTTTCAGATGAGTTTAAAGTTGAAAATGATCACTGCATCAAAATGATATTGTCTGCACGCCCTGAGAAAAATGCTTTTTAATGAAAATAGATCAATTTGGTAGCTAAATAAAGCTACCTCAGGTAGGTAAATAAAGCTATGTAGGTAAATCAAGCTACGTAGCTAAATCTAGTGATTGTACCAGACCTGATTGTAGTCGTTAGTTTTTGAGAAAACCGGAAAAAAAATAACAAAAGGACCGAAATGCCCACTTTAGTCAGATAAGCTTATAAATTAGGTAAAATTTTCTATGAAAATTTTAAAAATGTATAAATTCCTTCTGTTTAAGGTAAAACATGCTTATTTATGCAATCTGGGAATATAAAGAACATTACATAAACAGTTAAAGATCAATCTATCGCTTCACTCATACATTGTAAGGAGACGCCACCAATTGCCGTTATAGGGCTGCAATTTAAGATATATGTTCGGCACTTATGGTAATTGGGCAGTGTAGATATTTTTTGTGCTAACACATATTGAAAAATGTATCTAAATGTCGAATTAAAGGCAGTGTTTTCTTCTTTTCTTGAATATTTTGAATAATTTCCACCCACATAGATTTTGTCAATCATGCAGAAACTCAAGCTTCTTTTTAATATTAACTTTAGCTTAGCACAGTTATGTGAGAATAAGAATGGGTTTTAACAAAGTCATTTGTGTTCCTTTGTTTTTATAACAAAACGCAGCCAATTCAACTTAACTAGTTTTTTTATGAATTAAAGAAAACAAAAGTAGTAAAGAAGGTGAAAAGATGAAATTTATTCAATTAAATGACGCAAAGCAAAAATATTAAGGGGATCAGAAAAGACCAGAAAAAAACTTGTAAAGAACAAAAAATCTTTGGTAGCATATTATGCAAGCTGACACCCCCCTAAAGTTAAGCAGATGAACAATGACATGGTACGTAAATTTACGAGGTCCATTTTTACTAAACAATGAGCTGCCACTGACGATACAATTTTTGATATATCGTAGGAACGGTTGTCTATAGAGTTGAAAAGTCATAAAATTTTATGTTATTGATTTACCTAAAAAGAATTTGATTTCAAATACAGTGCTCATTGGAGTTTTTAAGTATCCAAATCTGATTTACACCACTTCTTGAATATATTGTTACACAGTACACCTGAAGTTAAACGTCTTTTCTTCACTATACTGTTAATATTTTTGTGAAGAGTAAAGACAGAACCTTGGTAGAGCATGGAGCCCGCTATGTATCCTTCTCTATAAGTTTTTATATTAAGTTTCGGAATCCAATTTAGAAACGGTAAGTGAAAATTTATTTTGAATGTTTGGAATATAAAAAAATATATATATAAAAAAAAGACATAAGACTTTGAAGAATTTCCTCCTTAGAAAGGTAGCTACATGTATTAGTATGAATTTAAAAAAAACCTTGAAGAATTAAATCCTCTAAAAACAAATAAAATAGAAAGTCTTACAAAGACAATTTGTTGCCTATATCAAATTTTGTATACATGTGTTATGTATCCTATATAAAAATAGATAGCATATTTTTTTTAATTAACCAAAATTCTATGACAAATCTTGAGATCCCCTGGTTTGTATTATATATTCCAGTTTTGTTGACAAAAGTTGAATATATATAAATCATTTATTTATTCAACGCAGAACAATATGATATTATGTAATTAAGATATAGATGAATAATAATAATTTTTATGAATACGGGCAAATACAACAGGAAAAATAACAAGAGAACTTCATTGAAACTTTGATATGGCCTAAATTCAGTAACTGTCCTTTATTTTACAAGTTGTTTATATGGTAAGGACATCGTTTCATCACATGAGTTCTTCGAGTATGGCACGACAAACGTTGCAATATTCGATCTTTTCCATTTGTATTTTTATTTCAATAATTTGTGTTGTAAATATTGTGTTGTATTTATATTTCTTTTTTGGAGTGGAGGTGGAGGTAAGGGTGGGGTGGAGGTAGGGATGAATGAGAGGTATTTGTGAGAGAAAATCGCAACAGAAACAGCAACATTTTTACAAACACTGTCTACGAGTACTTCACATATGTAATTATGTAAGTATTAAAAAGACATTTTATAACTTTGTGTAAAACTTTATTTCAAAATTTTTATGTATCTTGAATGTACACATTGTTATTTTATTTATTTATTTACTTACATTGATATTTTTATCAGGAGATGCTACGTGTACAGCTGTTCATAAGCAAAGGGGCATAACTTCAACACATGTAGAAATCAACATTTAGAAGGTCTTAAGTTTAAATGATAAGTAACAAATAGGGAAAATCTTGTCGGAAACAAGGTCAGACGTGAACTGACTATGCAGCTCTGAACGAATTGTTTTATTCAATAGTTAAGATAGAAATCATGTTTAAATATTTCATGTATATACACCGAACCAAACTTTTAGTGTTTACCATGACTGAGGGCAATATGAAAACCATCTTTCCCTCTGTATTGAATAATCCAGAAGCAAAAAAAAAAAAAGAAGAAGAAAGAATTAGATATACGTGTATTACATGGTCAGTAAGTACTGGTCCCTGCTGACAGAGCGGGTAGCAACATTGTCTTCGTTTGTAAGGCTCATTATATAAATTGTATTTTAGAAGAACTTGGATTTAATTATCCAAGTGGTAAACCAACTTATATTCATAGTTTCTTTTTTAAGGAAGAAATTTTTCAAAATCATATGTCAGTTTTTAAATATTTTTAATACCCCAAAGAACCAAAAATGAATTTGAACTACCATATCTATATTGGATTCCGCAACTTCTTAAAGATCCTTACTAACAAATTAAGATACATAGCGGGTTCCAGTAAATGTTTAACCAAGTCTCTTTCTTTGCTCCTCACTAAGATATTAACAGTAATGAAGGAGAGATTTCAAGAGTACTGTGCAACAAAATATTTAAGAAGTAGTGTAAATCAGATGTGTGTCCTTAAAAACTCCAAGGAACATTGGACAATTTGAAATCACAAGATTTTCCCCCAAAATCAACAGCTTAAAAACGTACGACTTTTCAACTTTATATTCAACCATTCCCCAAGAAAAATTAAATCCAGGCTTTTTGATAAGGTCGACAGCTGCTTTTTCTTTAGAAATGGAACTCGTAAATTTACTTACCTTGTCACTGGTCATTTGCAAATTTTTGTTAAAAACATTCTGATTGTAAACACAAGTACTTTGAAGTTGACATAAAAAAGATGTTTGAGTTTCTGATTGACAATATCTATGTAGTTTATGAAGACCAGGTCTTCCAACAATCTATTGGAATTTCCATGGGTACCAATTCTGCATAAACCAACACATCTAACATCCATCTCAGATACAAGGACGATTAGGGGAGCTAATACCAGCAGTGATCATGAACTGATAAGGTATTAGATCAGAAAAAATTGAAGAAACAAAAGCAAAATGAATATACTTGTAGAAAAAAAATATGATGTCACAAAATTACAAAAGCTAGAGAAAAGGAAAGTATTCAAGTTGGAACTGAAAAATAGATTCCAAGTGATAGAAGAATAAGAACGTGTAAAAGGCATCTGGGAAAATATGATAAAAGGTAATAACGAGACAGCAGACAACATACTTGGAGTGAAAGAAAAGGGACACAAATCCTGGATAAGCAGAGACTCTTGGAAGGTGGTAAAAGAAAGAAAGAAAGATGTTGCTGTGTTGAAAGCAGACATAGGTGCAACAGCAAGCTATTTGGAAAAATTTGGAAGCAAGACACTATACGATCGGTTTGGAGTCAAGCGTAATTATAGAGGCATAAAACTTTTGTCTGGCTGGCAAAGTACCGGTATTCTTCAGAATAGTGATACAAAAAGTCCCAGATGGAGTGGAAAAGCAGCTGCGTGAGGAACAAGCTGGCTTTAGAAGACGGATGAATACAACAGAACGACTACATGTATATACACTCCGTAAAATCATAGAACAATGTAGCGAATGGAACTCCACATTGTATTGTAAACTATGCTGATTTTGAGAAGGCATTCGAGTCCATTCATAGAGAGACCTTTGGTCTATCATGAAGTTTTGTGGCATCCCAGATAAACGGATCAGAATGGTGAAACTCCTTTATGAATTACTCCACTGTGCAGTTTTAGAAGATGGAGAAGAATCTGACTGGTTCCGGGGAATAACAGGAATGAAGAGGGTTGCACAATGTCTGGATTCCTATTTTTGTTGGTTATAGACTTCGTAATGAAAAGAACTACAGAAACAGAACCAACATAAATAAGGTAGAATTTCACGACAAACATTAAGATGAATGTAAGGTAGAAGGGAAAGTAGACCGGCCGAAAACAACAAGAAGTACCTCGGAACAATAAAGATTACAGCTGGGTTGGAGTAACTAGGCGTCAGCGAGGGTTGCAACCAAGGACATGGACAGGTTGAAACAGTGTCGGGGCCTTTTGTGCCAGTAGGCACGAAGAGGATAGGTGAGGTGAGGCAATAATATTTTTGGAGCTATTTTGGTTGATAATGGTGCAAATATCATTATTTTTAAATAGGCCTAAATGTAGTAAGAAATCGAAAACTCAATCTTATGTATATTTAAATTTCAACTTATTTTCATCCTTTTAAATGTATAAAGTTTATAGTTTCTTTGAATGAAAACAGTTATGCTATAAAAGAATCATGCTATGCATGAGAGATAGACACGGGTGATATCCTGAATCAGAAGCACAACCTTAATGTTACGTATAGATTATCCCTTTTGTATCGATAGATGCAACTCGTTTAGAATATACATGTATGCGGCTTAACTTAGTCATTTAATCTAAACATCTAAATGCCTTTTTGGGTTGCTAGTACGGGAATTATGTTGCAGATGTTGCAGAAAAAATACATACCTCGTGTAACAGGAATATGACAATGGTTTTTATAAGAATTAAAGGAAACTACATGTATTTTTGTAAGTGCATGGCTATAGCTGTTATTTTTATGATTTTTAAAGAGAGTTTACTGAGTATTTTATCATCTGTCCTCAAATTCAAAAATGAAATCTCAGTTTTAATGATTACAGCTAAATCGACTGAACACATAATGACGTCATTTTAGATTTACACAATTCAACCTGTCCATGGAGCCTAAATGTTAGTATTATTGTTTGAAATTACATTAATCATCTGGATAATTCAAGGACAAGTGGTTAGTATAAAGAGGGACCCTTCCTGACATAGGACCGCATCCGTGTTTCTGTAGTGCATAACATGAATCAAAGCATCTGAGATGCCTAAGAATTAATTTATTTGAAATCAGATTTCAGATATCTTAATAATTATATACTTATTGTAGAACTGAATGCGCGCCCACTAGAGTTCATCATTGAAATTCAAGACAAACTGTTTTTTTTTTCATTTTACCCTTCTTTTTATTTATTTAACACATGTTTTGCTTTATCTACACCTCATCTCTGCATTGTGACAACAAAATGACACTTGTACACCTCAGCATAAAATATGATGATGTTGTGTAATAAATTTTCATTTTTTGTTCTCACAGCCAAAAGTTTGTAATAGTTAAAATGTATGGCTCTTCCTGGCCCTCTACACCACCTGCATTACAATGCAGTGCACTTATCGATTTTTTTTTTTTGGGAAGAATTAAGGTTTAAAGTGTCTGTCGTACATTTAAAATACAAAGTCAGTGTCCTATTTGCCATGTTTACGACCCTGGGTGCAGTCACTGTTTAAGATCCGCTCTAGCATTGTCATTGTTGTACTATGAAGATCCAGGTTTTTTGTCTGTTTCTGTTGCTGGGTTTTACGTCCACGTCTTCAGTAAGTTTTTATCTGGCTTTTCTTGTTGCAAAAATAATTTTTTACAGCTTTTTATTTCCTTTCGATCTATATGCGTAGATTCAATTTACAAATGCTTCTGTTTATTGCAGGAAAAAACGGTGTACAAGGTCACCACGATTCTAGTAAGTAATTTCAATTTATAATGTATATGTACGTTGAATCTCTGTTCTTCCTATTTATTGTTTAATACAAATACCTCATGCAGACGTGCAGTATAGCGGTAGACTGAAATGCAAATGGATGCATGCTTAAATTGCACCATGTCCTCATTGCTTTACCTTGTACCGTACCTTTTTAGTCGGGACATGAGTGGATAACGTGTACCATAAAATTATTTACATTCGATGACAATATCTAAAAAAAACATTTAAATGAATTCATGGGATGAATGATCATGATTTAAAGGTTGACAAAGAACCGAAGCATGCAAACTGGAGAATTCAGTCTAGAGAAGTCCGCAAATAATGAGATAATAAACGATTTATTATAAAGATACATGCATTTGTAATGCACTGCAATGAGAAACTATTAAATATACTATCGAACACCCAGTATCTTCAGTCTTTATTAAGCTTCGATCAGATCCAACAAGGTTATTGCAAACTATAAAGAAAGAAATGCACAATTTAGGCGTGATCTATGCCCATAACTATTAATAGCATTCTACATGTGATATCTCAGGTTACATTGGATATTCACATGAATTAGTATGATCCTTCGTAATGGTTCTCGTGACTGTACACCATAAAATATCTAAAATATTGAGATTTTGTTTCGTCAATTCTGCATTTTGTTTGCTCAAAGCCTCCACTACAGGTGGTCGTCAAGATCTATTTGTCTTCCCCTTTCTAATAACCACCCATACACTGCCTGGCTTAAATGTGCACTAACCGGAAGAAAAAAAACGGGACTGTATGCTTTCTTTTCATACCTAATTTAGTTGGTACAAGTGTGTGAATGTTTTCAGATATCAATTTTATTGTTATAAGGTTGAGCAGTAGTGTCTTAATAATGTACATCATTCATGAATAAGATAAGAAGACTATAAGTCAGGACCTACTAAAGTTTATTTTTAAAGACATCACAAAAATACTAACTTTCATTGTTTTTTTTCCCTTATTCTTAGGATAAACCTTTTGTAACTCTAAAGGATGGAAGCCCTTCAGAATTTGAAGGCCTCATACCCGATTTGTTGAAGAGGATAGAACCAATTCTTAATGCGACCTTTGACATAAAACATGTAGGAGATTTCAAGTATGGTTCTCAGGATAAGTATGGCAACTGGACTGGTATGATAGGAGAACTAATCAAGGGGGTAAGATTACATTTAACATACTTATATTTGCTTGATTGGTTGCGTTTCTTCAAGGACATGTTACTCAAGCAGGAACGCCACCATTTGTCAATGTGAGGCTGCTATAAAAACCTGAAATTAACTAATCTCTTTTTTTTTCTTGCCAACATATACAGTCACTGGGGATTTCGATTTTTACAATATCTGTATCATGTTGTAAATTTTGAATTTACTAGGGGGAGGTAAATGCAAAATTTACATGATAACTTAAATTTCGCATTTACCTCCCCCTAGTAAATTCAAAATTTACAACATGATATTTGCCTTCTCCCAGCAGATGGGTCTGAACCTGCAGCTCAGGACCTTCTACAGGACACACCTATATGATTAGTACTAAACTGTTTGAATGATTCCCAGCACTGATTGGCTTAAAAACTTCCAGAAATTATCAAGTTATTTGAACCCGGCCTTCTTGGTCAAAAATGACCATTGGTTATTGGTTGCGACAACAGTATAGATCAGGAACTTCCAAAGTAGTTCAATTGTTTATGTATATTTTTGTCGTTCTCTGTCTGTCTGCGTGTGACAGAGACCTCAGCAGATGTAAACAACCAAGAAAGATGATGTGGTTTCGATTTTGCATACTTCATCATTGAATCATAAAATAAAACAATTACTCTTTTTGTCAATATGTTCAAAATACAACTTTTACCACAATTTTATAATTGTATAAGATACTTAGATATTTTGGAAGTTAAAATGCGAAGCAAAAAGGATTAATTTTTCTTTGTAGGATGCAGATATTGCTGCAGCGTCCCTTACCGTGACGGCAGAGAGAGCAACTGTCATCGACCTGTCGCATCCGTTCATGGAATCAGGAATTTCCATTGTCCTTAAGCGACCCGTTGCGAGGGGATGGCAAGCCATAACGGGATATGTTTCCTTTCTGCAGCCCTTTACAGCCGGGGTTTGGATCGCTTTGCTCTTCTCCTGTTTAATTATTCCAATTCTATACGGCCTGATTATGCAGTAAGTACAACTGGCTAATTACATCTAAATCAATAATGATAATTCTAAAGCTAGAAATGCGTGCAACAGTGTTTTAATCTTGTCACGTAAGATTATTTTCACGATCTGTTTTGCCAGCTTTGACCCCATGGAAGATGAAGCCGAAACTTCTTTTCTGAAGAACATCGCCAGAGCGGTACCGGTTGTCTTCTACAGATTCTGTTTACAAGGTTGAAGTCTGTGTAAAGTATACCTCCAAACTAGCTATATTGAAAAACACTTTAACGTTCTTCACATGTACATATACATACATGTACTTTCCATTTAGCACTTGATTCGTTCTGGCCAGTGAGTAAATAAAGATCACCTTCTCTCTACTAGAGATTTCGAAAACATCAGGCTGGCTTTTACTATTTCTGATCATCAGATATTCAAATTGTATTATCCTAGAAAACAAACTAATTAAAATATTTAATTACGCTAATATTGTAGGAAGTCTTGCACCATCCAAATCTACCTCCAGGTCTTCGAGAATGATACTTGCCTTTTGGTCTTTGTTTCTTATCATTTTGTACGCCACCTGGGCATCAGCCTTTGCTGTATTCATTATGGAAGGGAAGAGACAACTTCCGGAGTCTCCCTTCCATTCATTTACTGAGCTTTCGAAACAATCATCTGTGAAATTTGGAACAGTTAAAGGAGGGTCCACTTATAGATACTTCACAAACGCTTTGGATAAGGTGGATAGCAAAATTGGAGAACATTTTAAAAACAATCCAGATCAAATGGTTGGTAGTACAGCAGAGGGAATTAAACGAGTTCGAAACAGCAATGGCGATTATGCATTTATCATGGAAGAGATAGGAGCTAGGCTATTATCAGGAATGGCGCCGTGTGATCTAATGCTAATTCACCATTCTTTTATACGTAAATCTTTCTCTTTTGGATGTGCCAAAAACAACAGCATATGCAGAGATCTAGATATCGCCATCATTAGACTGAAAACCGATGGTGTGATACAAGAAATTACAGATAAATGGTTGAATGAGGACGACGTTTGTGATACTGATTTCTATGACGATTATTTGAAGTACATTAGGTCTTTTGACAACAAAAAAGAGGAGTCGGGGTATCTTTTTAAGGGCAGTGCTCTGGGTATGGATAAAGTCGGAAGTGCGTATATTCTACTAGCCATAGGAATCGTTCTTTCCGTTTGTTTGTTGGTTTTCGACATTTGTACAGAAAGAAGAGTGCAGGTAAAATTTAATAATGCAGGTTTCTACACATGTAACACTACCATTTTATTGCGTAATTCGATTCGGGTTAAAATTTATTTTAAACATGGAATGCAACGGTTTTTTAAGCCATAAAACTGTTTATTTGCTAACAAAGGTGTATCACAATTATGGTTATTTTTAGAGATCACAATAACATATTTTTAAAAAAATCACGTGGTCACAGGTAACATTGACCCGTCATTGACGTGTTTGTTCCTATTTTACAGAAGGCAGTGTCTAGAAGAGGAGGGACAGACAAACAGCCATTTGAAGCCATTACAGAGGACATGCAATAATTCTTACTAGCCATAATAACCCGCGCTACACAGTAACCGCTGATCACAAAAAATTACTGAATTATAACAATGAACCGGTGGAGCAATTGCATGTAGTATTATTTTCAAAATAAAGCCGCCCTGCTTGTGCCATGTAGTCTAGATGTATAATACAACCAGCAATTTAATTTTCACAAAGGACTGCATAATTGTTATAATAGTTTATAAATGAGACTGAAGAGCATATGTCAGTTGCATTTTAAAGATAGGTAGGTAGGTAGATTTTTTCCCCATCTTCTTCACTCTCACTGAATGAAATTGTCACAATGTCATTCTACGCATGCACGAAATCTTTGTGCGTATGCTGTACTTTACCGAAACTGTTATTTTTAATTATAACCCCTTTATTCCCATATGGACTTGTTGAACCTCTTTTACAGAAACATTAAAGTAATTTACATACGGTCGAGTGTGTAGTAGATAGAAAAAGTATCTATCGATGTTTTTGAATGCCCAAGGAAAGTTGTAATTATTCATACACTGTCATTTTTAAAAGATCTCAAAGCTTTCAAGATTGTGAAATACATTTATGTGAAATCCATTGATAGAGATGGTATACATGTTTTAGTCTTACGGATAAATGACACTCTGCACGCCGTAGTTAGGAGTGAATATACATGTACATGACAAGTTGGACTTTGAAAGGTTTTGAATTCAAATGTATATTTAACACTCATCTAATTTAAATTAGTCTTCCCCCTGTGTTAATCGTTGCTTCGTTTTCCTTGCCTTGTTTACTAACAACAAAATTTTAAAGAAACAGAAAAAAACTGGAGCAGATAAAGATAAAATTTTAAACAGGTTGCATAAAAAGCCTTGACACGGATTACTAGCTTGTCTGAAGATCGTCATGAACAACAAAACAAAATTTTTTCTTCAAAGTACCTTGTTTTAAAAGAAATCTTCAAAATACCTTGTTTTCAACAGAAAAAAGATCTCCATTATCGATTTTAGAGCACGGTCATTTTTTAAGTAGACATTAAATTGATACAGGTATTCTCTTATTGTTACCTGACCAGCTGCCGTGTTGTACTCTTTAGTGATATCTATCAATTTCTAATGCATGCTGAGTATTATTTTATTAAATTTTTTTGTATATTTTATGTGTTCCTTTATTTATGATACAAATATCATCATACCTATAAACCGAGGTCCCATGTTGCATCAGGTGCTGGCACGCAAAAAAATCCCTCATTGCTCATTGGCCCGAAGTGCTGAGCATATACGTCAATTTGCAGCTCTCCAGCGGCAAGTGTTGGAGTGTCTATATGAGTGAAAAATTCTCGAGAGGGGCGTAAAACAACAAACAAACAAAATAAAACATATTGGTTTACTTGATATGCTTATACTTTATCACATACACGTGGTTAAGGTTAATTTTTTACAAATTATTTCTACAATCAAATTTTGAATGGTCAACAAAGGCATAACTATGCGGATGGAACATCAGCGTCTATGGTTTTAGACCAAACAAGCAAATTCAAAGAATTGTGTTCCCTCGTTTTCGGTGTCTTTGTGGGTGAGATGTCATTTTTAGGTCACCTGAGTAAACGTGCGTTAACATTTGAACATTTTCAGCTTCTTCTCTGAAACAACTGAACCAATTTCAACCAAATTTGGCATATAGCATCTATGGGTAAAGGGGAACAAAAATTGTGAATTTCATGGTCCCTGCCCCCCTGGGGCCTGGGGGTGGGGCAAAAACCAATCCATATTGACCTTGTCTTTGCCTTGGTCAATATGAATATTTTTCTGGTGAATAACAAACCATATTCAACATCAAAAGATTCCATAATTGTATAATATCGTTATTTTCGCCCAGCCCTAACGTTCTGAATAGGCACTGAATTGTGCATTTAGAAACAAATCTGCCATCTAGTAACCAATCAACTCTTCTTTTAACTCAAAAACAGTGTTTCTTCATGTACCTGCAAGAAGGATATGGAGATAACGAACAGTATTCAATCTCAAAGTCAATTAAACAATATACAAAATCAGAGCAGAGCAAACACGGACCTCCGAAACATAACAGGTGGGATCAGGTGCCATGGAGGAGTGAGCATCCCCTGCCGACTGGTCACACCCGCTGTGTGCTCGTTGTCATGATCAGGAAATAACGGGGAAAAAAAAGGACTCATTTTGTAAACTGCTTAAAAAAATTCTCAAGCACTACACACATGTACTATTCATCTGACATGTACAATGTACCTGCAATTATACAATTTTTGGATTGAAATAATAATTTATGCCATTAAACGAAGAAAATTGTTTAAAATACTGTTAGGTTTTAAATGTGTATTTTTTATTTAGTTCAAAAATTATTTCTGAATTTTATTTTGCATTTTTGCAAATTTTAGATGATTATCCAGGTATTTGATCTTTGTCTAAGAAGAAGTCTGAAGTTGTTTTATGAACTGAACTATAAATCCTTAAAAATGTTTTACTTTGAGTATGCCTATATGAATAATGAACTTTGCCTGCAACTTTACATTGGATCTTTCTTAATTTATCTTTATTAACTTTATAGCATGTATGAAATTTTTTTTCCCTTAACTTAATTGCCAAAATATTGAATACCTTTTGGAGAAAATTTCCACTGCCAATGTGTTAATTGACATTTAAAACCTATAAACTCCATTCTTTGCTGATTTTCAGATGAGGATGACATTTATACCTGTCTGTGATTTCTGTACTTAGATGCTGCCAGCAATAAGCTTTACTACACATAAACTGACTTCCGATTAGATGATATAACATGATCAATGACTGATTTACTCGCTGAGTACACAGGGATCATACACAGGGTAAGTCAGATTTGCTGGGCCATTTTAAAAAAAATTGTCTATCTGCCCTGTCATGATTGGCTAAAATAGAGTTGGACAAAACATTTTTTAAACCTTCAGAAAATTATCATGTTTTATTCATTCTGAAATGTTCCCATCCTGTCAAAAAGCAGTTTTATTTTAATTGACACCCTCAGTTTCTAGAAATTTTGGAAATCTAGTATTTGTGTTGTATATTTATGGAATAGATATTTTTCCTACTTATTTAATTTTATTTTTTATCCTGAGTTTTGAGAGGGTCGATTAACATTCTTTTAGAGATGGCATGTTTTGGTCTTTTTGTTCTTCGGTGTTTAAATTGTTATAAACCAAAAAAAGGTGTTTAAGTAGTTTGGGATAGTTTGATATCCTTTAAATCCTTATGGAAAAAGAGTTTATGAATTATCAAAGTGTACAGCAACTCTCCTTTTGTCTGTCAGGTCAATTAAAGAAAAAAAAATACTAGTGAAGTTTTTGCTTGATTTAAGTGAAGCAGTTTTCAATTGTTTCAAATGTATTCATTTAACATTCTTCATTGTTAAAATGAACCTAATTTTATGTTCAATATAATTGAATATACACTGTTGTTTCATATTGCACTCTGTTGTTTGAAGAAAGGTGGGGTCATTTAACAGATCTGGACAATTTCCAAATATGGAAGTCAGGAACGATAACAAACCGGTGACGCCAGGATATTGATAGACCGGAGAGCTACAGTGCCACCCATTGAAAAAACTGTATATTTATTGCGCACAAAAAAGTGCGCTGTTTCTGGATTAATACTTCCAAATTCAATTGCAAAAAAGCTAGATTTCAATAAAGTCCTTACTCCTCTATCATTTACTTTTTTAATTTACATCTGTACGAAGCACGTTGGACCGAATTATCTTGCGAACCAAAACGGCAGTATAAATAGGCGAAATTTTCGATGATCTCAATTACCGTACCAGGAGGGCTATTAAAAACAATTATAAGGAATGTTTTGTTGTGGAAACAATGAAAGAATATGTTCATACGTGCCAACTTTTGAAAATTTTCTTGGGGGAGATTTCGCGTAACGACATTTTTCAAAGTTCTAAATTCGCGGCATTTTGTCGTGAAACTAATATTTTGTCATTTTTTTAAAACACCAATCATATTCATTGTGGACACATATTTATCTATAATCTTTACCTCTTAAAGTGTTTTCTTCTCTATCAACTTCAACAAAAACACAATTTGAAATTTTACAAAAATTCATTTTTTAAATCAACAATAATTATTTAATACAGAGATCAACATAACCCATCCCTGCACTGAGCAATAAGATATATTTGCTTTAAATTACAGAAAAGGATGACACAATAAAATATTATTTACAAATATTATTTACAAAAAACCTAAAGAAAGTTATATGTATTCAGCTACTGTTGATAAATTAGACATTTTTGTGAATCTACTTAAGCATGTTAAGACACATTCATCAAAGGAATTAAGATGAGGATTGACAGTTCTTATTATAACCAACACAGGCCTTCTTTGCTGTTTTGAGGAGGTCCTTTGAAGGTTTAAGGGTATGTTTTGTGTACACGGAAGTACGTTATTATTCAAAGCGAATCGGTAAAAAATCCGGATTTTCGATATATCGGTACAAAATGGTGGAAAATAATTAATCGGTAGACAAGCGGTAGACAGGGTTCAAAATCGGTAGACTCCCGAAAAAATCGGGAAAGTTGGCATGTATGCATGTTAGGAACACACGGTTAGTAATATTTTGAAATGACAGTTTTAAAAACAGAGAGAAATATATCAAAAAGAAGCACAAATTTTTGTGCGCAATAAATATGCAGTTTTTTCAATTGGTGGCACTGTAGCTCTCTGGTCTATCAATATATATTTTTTCAGAGAGCTACAGTTCATTTAGCTACGTATAGGTTATTAGGTAGAATTACCTTCCGTAGCTTCATTTATTTACCTCGGGTAGCTTTATTCAGTTAATTAGCTCAGTGTTTCTGCTAACTTTTAAATTCAAGGGTCAGTAAACGTTTGGAAGTCAAAAAGATTTTTTGAGGTCCAAATATATTCTGGATTTGCTTTCAGTTAATTCTTATATGAGCTCTGCCTTCTAAAATCTTATCGTAATTTGATGTTTAAAAATAAAAAAAATGAAAGAAAAATATACTAGTAATTGATGTACTTCTTTTATTTACCGGTACACTGTCACATTTTACCAATAACGCCATTAGGGTTTTGTGAATACCTCAATCAAAAGATAATTATAATTGAAAGTGGTTTGAATGCTTTGAAAAAACTGTTTATTGATGATTTGAACTTTGCTCACCTTCTTATTATCATTATCTGATTATCTGCCTTTTTGACAAAGCCAAGCTGATATAAATATGTCTCATGAAGTTGAATGAAATGAATATTGGTTGTTTAAATGTTACTTAAAGGTAACTAAAATATCGCTGAATCTTGCCATCGTAAGATTTTTAAATGATGACTGAAAAGTAACTGAAGGTCACTAAAGGATGGAAACTTAAGGACATAAGAAGAGTACTAAAAGACGTTCATTATAGGGCTGGGTATTGACCAGAGATTTCACATTGCGATACAGTATATTGCGATATTTTTAACTGTATTGCAATATGTGTTGCAATATTTTCAACGTTATTAAAATTTGGCATTTCTTTTTAATATCAACTTTAATTTACATGAAGAACATACAAAACTATGATAAGTTAGCAAAAGAAAAAAAATCTTGTTGATTTTATTAAAGTTGCTGCTGTCTGTCGGTCGGTCTGTCTGTCTGTCCACTTGGTTTCCGTTCATTTTCTTCACTGGTATGCAGATATATCAGATGAATATGTAGGTCAAGTTCTGTTTTGGGTAGGATCGTACCATGTTTGACAGAGTTATGCCCCTTGGACTTAGAAAAATGTCATTTATTTGCAGTTTCCATTCATTTTCTTTGCAGTGGTTGCACATACTGAAATGAAATTTAATGGATGGATTTATCAGATGAATTTCTAGGTCAAGTTCAGTTTTAGGTATGATCGTGTCATTTTTGACAGAGTTTATCCCTTTTGGACTTTTAAAAATTTCAATTTGGGGGTGGGTGGGGGCATAAGTGTTTTACAGACAACTCTTGTACAAAAATGTATTGCAATGTAGTATTTTTTGTCATTGTATTGCAATATAACGAATTATTATATTGTCTATTTATATTCCCTATATAATCTATACAAGCGCAAACATTTCATAACATTACATATTCACTGGATTTGAGGCCATATTCACCGGAGGGTCATTGCACGTGCAGCGTCATTGTGACGTCACAATCAACAACTGAAACAACATTTTAAACAGTGGTTGCAACGGCCGCAGCGAGCTACTTATCTCAGAAGGAAAAATATTATACAAACCTATTGCAGGATTATTTTTAAACATTTGGATGTCTTACACAGCGAAACTCATAAAGGAAAACACGAAGGTGACAAACTGTAATCTGAATTTTTTTTCAGCGACGGAAATTCGTTAATGAAAATGGTGTCGTCATTCAGCCTTCAATGTCTTATTTATTCAGATTTGGACTACATAATAAAACAATTATGGACTCTTTTGGTGTTGAATATGGTTTGTTATTCACCAGAAAATTATCCATATTGACCTTGTCTTTGCCTTGGTCAATATGAATATTTTTCTGGTGAATAACAAACCATATTCAACATCAAAAGATTCCATAATTGTATAATATCGTTATTTTCGCCCAGCTCTAACGTTCTGAATAGGCACTGAATTGTGCATTTAGAAACAAATCTGCCATCTAGTAACCAATCAACTCTTCTTTTAACTCAAAAACAGTGTTTCTTCATGTACCTGTAAGAAGGATATGGAGATAACGAACGGTATTCAATCTCAAAGTCAACTAGTGCTAATTGTAACGGGGACCGTTACAGATGTTCCCCAAACGCTCCCCAACTACCTTTTGGTGCCATATTCCCTGTAAGCTTCATTAAATAAGACAAACTCTATGCATCTGAGATTTTAACAACATTTACAAAGAAGTGTACAAAAATCATTTAAACTTTAGCATTGCACGCGTGCACATGTGAATGCATTTGCGTCATGACCATATCATCTTGTCTACACAATCTATATTTTTAATACACTGAATATTAAAGTATTTAATCCAAAATTA
>PRKT01000013.1:341553-368516 GCA_003671525.1 Saccostrea glomerata
TTTTTTTTTTCATTTCTTGTCTTGTCATTAAATCAACATGATAAATTATAAAACTATGCAAAAGAATTAGTACTTTATTTCATTTTTTGCCTTGACATTAAATCTACAAATTATTTTATATCAAATCATGTGTGCTTTGAAATTAATACTTGAAATTCATCAATATCATTCACTAAAATTTTACAAAAACAAAAATACATGTACATATTATTATTACCAAATTACTTTTAAGAAGTTGTTTACCATGTTTACAAATAGTTGTGTAGTTCAGCAGAGAACACTGACTAAATTTTATTTAAAGACATCACATTTACATTTTTATTAATTGCTGAAAGTCTGTAGCAAAGCTGAGATTACAAAAAAAAAACAAAAAAAAAACAAAAAAAAAAAACGAGATGGACTAACAATTAATAATGTCAAATGCTCTGGAAACGATGTTTTCTGTATAAAGCACGCATTACATACTGAACTTTTCTTGTCCAATCTTCCGAGGTTGTTTAAAAGTGAAAACATTTTACCCCTAAACAACGACTTGTTAGTTCTAAAGTGTGTTTTCAATAATCAACATCATCTCTTCGTTTCGTACAAGCCGCCATTTTCCAAGGACGTACTTTCATTTTCAATTTTTTATGGGTCGTTCGTGTATCGTTTCGTACCGATATTTGAATGCTTGTATCGTAAACCGTATCTTAGAGAAAAATATCGATATGTATCGGTGTATCGGTATATCGTCCCACCCCTAGTATATGTCAGTAAATATAATTATACTTAGCCATCTGATTTTCATCGATGATGCTTAATTTTGAGGTTATACAAGTGTTTATCCTATGGACTACATATAGTTTTAAGATATCAATGTAAAGCTCAAAGAGTCTGAAGCTTGATTGATCTTATGTTTACCACATTGCAAAATCTTTGCATGCAGCATCTGAAGCAGGATTGGTCTTATGTGTCCCACAGAGCAATATCTTTGCATGCAGCATCTGAAGCATGTTTGATCTTATGTGTACCACAGTGCAAAATCTTGGCATGCAGCATCTGAAGCATGATTGATCTTTTGTGTACCACAGTGCAAAATCTTTGCATGCAGCATCTAAAGCAGGATTGGTCTTATGTGTACCACAGTGCAATATCTTTGCATGCAGCATCTGAAGCATGATTGATCTTATGTGGACCACAGTGCAAAGTCTTGCATGCAGCATCTGAAGCAGGATTGTTCTTATGTGTACAACAGTGCAATATCTTTGCATGCAGCATCTGAAGCATGATTGATCTTTTGTACACCACAGTGCAAAATCTTTGTATGCTGCATCTGAAGCATGATTGGTCTTATGTGTACCACAGTGCAATATTTTTGCATGCAGTATTTGAAGCAGGATAGATCTTATGTGTACGGTACCACAGTGCAATATCTTGGCATGCAGCATTTGAAGCAGGATTGGTCTTGTTATATCCAGTGCAATATCTTTGCAGCTTATGATTCAAAGTATGATTTGGCATGTGTTGATATGCGAAGTCTTTGCAAAGTGTGCTGAGCTTAATTGTGATCACTTAGGAAAGGAGCATGTTAACATTTTAATCTAATCACTCATCTGCAAAATACAAGACACACACAACATATTACTCATAATCATAAGTGACCTCTTTTTCTATATAAATGAAGTCAATATAAGGATTCTAGTAAAAAATAGAGTGTAGATGAGCACGAAAGCTATGGAATGCATTATCTAAGGGAAAGACATGGCTGAAAAGAATCACTGTACCCTGAGTACAGGAGATTATGGTTAGGGTCAGCAACCCTAACATGTCAAAAATGCAGCTACAGAAATCTCAACCAGAGATCAAAGTGATGGAAGAAGGGTTGAAACTACTCAGGATACTGGTAGAATGAAGGGTGAATTTTCCACCCTGATAGATGTTTTTTTTTTTGATAAAAAAATAACATGTAGTGTGGGTTGCTGGAAGATTGGAACATTCTGCCCATCTGGAAAACTCACTGGCACAAGTGGTGGGAGAAATGGAGGATAACAGGATCAAGCCCTTTGAAGAGAAGCTCGATGGGCAGGTAATGAGTCAAAACCACTAGTGTTGGGAGATCAAATTCTCTACACGGGAAGAACTAATGAACATTACATTAGAAGAATAGCAATAATTACTGTAAATCAATATATTTTCGTGACTCTTTATTTTTGGGAGCGATCGAGCTATAAGGTATTCATAAGCGAGATGAAATTTTCACTTGTTATGGTTTTTGTTTCACTTACATGCATTGGAATGTGAGAATGTAATTTTCCAGAGCATACAGACAAATCATGCGAAAATAGAGTTCTCATGAATAAAAAGTTATTTACAGTACATGTAACCACAACTAAAGACATTTATAGGAGTTTACTTGAATGGAAACCTGTGAGTGAGCAGATCAGAGCAACACGATTCAGCTCAGCTTTTGCCAAACTTCTGTTATGGTCTGTTATGTGCCATTAGATGATGCAGAAGATGATGAAAAAGTATCCTTCTATGAAAGCTTTCAAGAGATGGTAGAAAATACGCCATCTCATGATGTTCTGCTTATCTCAAACATTTGGAAAAGCAACCAAGGCAAAGAAACATCATGGATAAGCAAGGCTTAGGAGAATGTATCAGCAGTGGAGAGAGGATGTGCACTTTCTACCAAGAAAACAACTGAATAATAGGAGGGACTATATGTTTATGCAAAAAGAAATCCATGAGACAACATGGAACTTCCCAGATGGTCATGCAAAAAACCAAATTGTCCATGTCATCCTCAACAAGATACTGGAGAAGTAGCCTCCTGTATGTGGTTGCAAAACAGGGAGCAGATGTTGGAAGTGACCACTCATAAGTATTGGCTAAAATCAAGTTGAAATTAAGGAAATCAAGGAGAATAATCAAATTAATAATGCTTCCTATTAATATTCAAAAGACAAAAAAAATTATGAGATCTTTTCAATGAAAAGTTCAAAACAAGTTTTTGATTTTCATGGAACATTCAGATGAAATTGATATGGAAATATTTAATGAAGTGCTATTAGACAATGCTCAGAGCTATTTGGTCCTAGAAAGAAAAAAGAAGAATGGATCTTGGACAAAACATGGGAAAAGTGGAGCAATGGAAAGCACTGAAATAAAAAATAGTGTCTACTAAATTACCCACAAACAAACACATACACATCATTGGCTTATTATATCCTCTCTAACTCTTTGTGAGGGTTTAGAAGCCTAGATGCCTTCCAGACCTTTTGCCTTTTCTGAATATTATGCATTTTCTGGTTTACTATCATCTCTAATAAATTCAAAAGGACTAAAGAAATGGCTGTAAATGTAACTTCTAATCCAAGCATTGCATTGAGATGAACACCAACCTGCAAGAGAAAGAGAGGAAGACCAGATGAGACCTGCAGAATATTGATGGAGAGAAAAAAAAGAGAACAAAAGAGAACAACTGGTCATGAGACAAGTCCGTAGATGGACACAAGGTAGAGCAGCATAATTTATATGGAAATCTTTCATTATGACCTTATGTGCTGACTAGCACGAAGAGGACTTAGTGTATGTATGTAGTAAGTTACTGTATAGGGGATTAATTTAACGGGTTTTAAATTTCACGTTTTTCTCTCATCTGACACGATCGCGGTTTCTTGAATTCGCGGAATTGGTATATAATAAAACTTACCTCCCTTGTCTATATCTGTTTAATCCATAATTTCTACATGTAAACAAAACTAATCAGCGTTGTGTCTTTATCTCACGAACCACAGGGCAGAATAATATGAAATAGTAAGATTTGATAAATAATTGACGATTAATAAAAATAAGTTCAGTTATCAAATTATCAAATGACTATAAACTTCAAATGACTTTGCTTTTAGGATGAGTGCATGTGCACCCAAGATCTTCAATGCGACGCTGCGAAAAACCACTGGACGTTATAAATGTGTAAATGTAGGTCGACGAAATAACATCCTTCCACATCTTCAGTAAGTTCGATAGTTGTTTAAATGATTTTTAGAACCAAAATGTCGATAAAAACTAATATGCATGATAATGCAGGTAAGAAATACACGTGGAAACAATATTTACGCACGGGTAATCAAAACAGTGTGCGAAACTAACTTCAAAGTCCTATAGACTTTCGGTCCATAGACAATTTCATTTTCTATAGACCGCAGCAACTTCCTATGGACCGAAATTTAGAATACTACATTCAATGCTAAAATATTGAAATTAAAATAAACGTATTTGATGTAAAATGGTGAAATAATTACACTTTCCAGTAGTTTTTGTACTGGATAAAAGATTACAACAAGAATCAAAAAACACGGTAAGACGACTGACTACAACAGCATTGATAAACGACTCAAACATTGAGAATGTCTGTCTGATAGACAAGAGTAATAATAATTCCCGGGCGTGCACCCTCAACATACTTTAAACGGTCGAAGAAGGACATGTTTCTTCTGCACTGTTTTGGTGTCCGCGGCCATTAAGTAATCACAACTTAACCTCCCCTCATGTTAAAAATAAAATATTCCGATTCGAATTATTTCTGCATACATCGTGGAACAAACTATTATAACTAAGGGGTGAACGGAATACATCAGTGTAATACAGACGTTTTATTTAAACTGGTCCTCCTTTTTGTGGTTTGTTTATTAGAGACAAGCAGGGAACCAGTTTCTTACTCAGAATTCCTATAGACAAGTCGGTCTATTAATATTTCGATCGGTATAGACCGACTAGATTTTCTATAGACATTGTCTACCGGTCCACCGTTAATTTCGCACACTGTCAAAACCCATGATCCACGTGTTTTAATTGATCAAACATGTAGCGTTGGCTATTTAAACAGCTTTTTAACAAATACAAGTTATTATCTGCTGATTTGAATTAAAGTAAAATGTGATAATTAAATTAATTGAATAACAAGTACTACTCATAATTACTGAAATGGCCATGTACAGCACGTACATGTTTATAAACATATCGTAGATTATTCTCAAATTTCCAAATAAAACATGGATATAATATCGATATTATTGAAAAATTATTCACTGTTTCTTGGATTCACGGATTTATTAACACCGTGAATATAGCGAAAATTAACACCGCGAGTTATTTTCCCCCTATACAGTAATATAGAACCTATACCAAAATATTTGTCCTTAAACTTTTTGAAATAGTCCTTTTTTTGCATATATATACATTGGTAATACTTTAATTAAGAGTTATAATGCCAAATGATATTTTCAACTTTTTGTGGGCTTACAAGATTTCATGGGTCTCCTCATACCGCGAAAACAATAAAAATTAAACCCCATGAAAATGAGTGATTTCAAAAAATGAATAAAATGAACTGGTTAGCAATAAATATTTGATTTTGATATGAAATATGACAGATTTATAGACATATTATAATCCCTGGCAGATAATTATTCGATGGTGAATATTGTTTTTCTCCTCTGAGCAACTGTTGCTTCACTGATCACTGTGAAATAAAATTCAATATTGATGTCAGTCAGTTTAAATTGATCAACATTGCAACTGAGATATTGGTTAAATTGTTGAACTCGGCTTGCACATCTGAGGCTTAAATAACTGACATTTCACGAACAGAAATAAAAGAAAGAATCCGTATTTTGTGATTAATGATTTGTGCTGTCAGTGGGTGTGAAATATTTTGGCCTTTTTTCATTCTTATGTTATTTTTGTATTGAGAGACAACTGTGTGGGGGTTGATAAATGTGCAGAACCTAGCTGCAGGTCAAATTTGTTAACATTATTTCAACAGACTAAATTGTTTTATATCTGTTTGTTTTTATGATGTGGAAGCTGCAGCATGCAAAGTAGGGTGTTGTTGAATCTTTGTGTTCATCAAATGTAAAAACTTGAAATGAAAACAAAAAACCTATCATATTTTTAAAAAGTTGTTTCAACTGAACTACTACCCCTTCCACTCCCCTCAGTGCAGATTAAAATTGGTTCAATACTTTGAGTCAGAGTAGTGAAAGTAGGTTGGGCCACAATGGGCTATACAAGTCAAAAAGAAGGATATTGATAAAAAGTCTCAAAAAAGCCATGATTTTCATATTCATATGGAAGTATATTAATTTCAGGTAGTGTAAATTCAAGTTTGTTCAAAATCATGACTTTAGTGAAAGGTATATCTTAAAATTTATGAAAAAAACCTTTTGCATTAGAACTGCAAAGCCATGACTAGTCACATGAATTTGGAAAACCCTCAGATAGAGGGGATTCAGGTTTGTTCAAATCATCACACCCCATTAGCTGCATATACAGGGTGTCTTAAAAAAAACACTTTTTTTGAATGCCGATAATATGTACACATATAAAACAAAGATGTAAGTCTATTCTGGTAGCATAATTTAGTTATAAAATATGTCAAGTAATGTTATTTTAGCAGCATTTTAAGTTCAGAGTACCTTTATTTGTCATTTCAATAATTAATGACGACCTCTAAGTGATGCCCTTTCATAATCTTCTCTTCTGTAACTAGTACTTTGAAATAATGTTAATAACATTTTGACACATTTCTTTGCTGATCTCCTTAACTTTCTCTTTTTGATGTTAAACAAATGCATATTTGTGTCCATTGGTTTTGGTCTGTAAACAAAAAACTTGAGGTACCCCCAGAGAAAGTAATCCTTAAGTTCAAAGCAGGACTGTGGGGTCCAAGATTCTCCACAATACCTCACTTTAGGGTATTGTCGGTAAATCACCTTGTCACCCAAGATTTCATTGAGATAATCTAAATACTATATTAGATATATGTGCTGTTGCATAGGGATGGGTAACGCCAAAATTATCGTATCGCGATATATCACGATTTTTCCCAAGAATATCATGATAATATCTTGATATTTTTACAAGGAAATTTTACAATGATTTTAAAGGAATGTTCATTATTTACTTTTCTTTGAAATATGCTAGAAAAACAAATTTTCACTTTTTGAAATTTTTATGTGTATAATATTTGGCACGTTCGGATTATAAGGTGCTGTTCTTTTTACCTTTTTTCAAGATCTTTTAGACTTTCTGCAATTGTAATTGAAAGATTGAACAAATAAATTAATAATTTCTGGATTTTATAGTATGAACCTAAATATCGGTATTTAAGTCTCTGTATCACGATACATATCACACAATGAAAAATCATACCAGTATTACGATAAAATCTCGCATCCCTACTGTTGCACCAATTCTTGCATGAACCAGACTTTGCGGATATTTGCTGTTTGCTTTTGAAGTGCTGGAACAAATTTGCTTTTCAAAAGTGACAGGTATCATTGTGAATTAAACAGTATCCATAAACACGTACAGACCAATCACTCCATGTGACAATAAAGCACACTGAGAATTAGAAGTATTAGAAAAATGTTGATGATGAAAAGCATTGCCATGTTGATTCTGGTGAGTGTTGTGGTCTGTGGTCCATGACTCCACTGTGGGACCCTTTTCTTTTTTGGAGGGGGGGGGGGGGGTAATAAGAAATGGGGATATAGTTTTTGTTAGGTGTGCACAAAAGTCAACAAATCTAAGTGAAGTTCTTTAGCATTATAGAAGCCAATGAGAAAATGATAAGGCAATGTTTGTTATAATTATGGAATTATTAATAATTTAAGCTCATAAAAATGTCAAGTGCTTGTTAATTATATACCTACATGAAGGAAGATTTCCCTCAATGTCTGATTATATTGCAGTTTTCATCTAATCACCTTACACCTTACATAAATTTGCATACTAATTATAATGTACGTAAAAGGAATGATTTAGAAATTCTGTAAAGCTATTTGTGTTTTATACAAGGTCTGGTGCTGAGAGGTGTACTAATCCAATCCTTGGCATTTTTCACCCTCTACTTCCTTGCCCAGTTTCATACACACTATTATCAATCATTGCCCTTTATTTTTGTTATGCCATCTTTGTACTTTAGCATGGTTACTAAATAGCTGTCTGGATTTTGACTTTACCATGCCCATGTTGGCACATTTTCACAGAGTTCCAGGTTCCTTTGCATAAACCGTTTGACACATATGGCATATCTTGTAAGCTATATCTTGTTTTGGATATAGGTGGACTTATATATTAAAACTTATAATGTTTATACCTATGTGTTTTCTCATCATCAAGTACATTTAAGGAATTTAAGTGACAAAGGTAAGGATTTAATAACATTCAGTCATTTATTCTTTTTATGCCCCCCTTCGAAGAAGGGAAGGCATATTGCTTTGCTGCTGTCTGTCGGTCGGTTGGTCTGTCGGTCCACTTAGTTTCCGTTCATTTTCTTCGCAACAGTTGCACATACTGAAATGAAATTTAGTATACAGATATATCAGATGAATATCTAGGTCAAGTTTTGTTTTGGGTACCATCGCACCATTTTTCACAGAGTTATGCCCCCTGGACTTAGAAAAATTTCAATTATTTGCAGTTTCCGTTCATTTTCTTTGCAACCGTTGCACATACTGAAATGAAATTTTGTATACAGATATATCACATTAATATCTAGGTCAAGTTCTGGTTTAGGTATGATTGCACCATTTTTGACAGAGTTATGCCCCTTGGACTTAGAAAAATTTCGATTATTTGCAGTTTCCGTTAATTTTATTCACAGCCGTCGCACATGCTGTGAGGAAATTAAGTATCAAATTTATCAAATGAATATCTAGGTCAAGTTATGTTTGGGGTACGATCGCACCATTTTTGACAGAGTTGTGCCCCTTGGACTTAGAAAAATTTCAATTATCAGGGTTCGACATTAACGTTAGTCCGTTAGTCTCAGACTAACACATTTTCATTCGGACTAATAAAAATTGTAGCTCATTAGTCCGAACGTACTAATAAAGTTTTCTGGGGGAAAAAAAGAATTTACCGATGTTCAAATTTTCGACAACTTTCACTGGAAAACCCCGTAATTATTTTTAACTTTGTAGCTTCTTGGCGGGAAGTCTTGTAATTCTGAGTCAATTCGGCGCTTAATTTAAGGACTTCTTGGAATGAAATTAAACATTTTAGCGATCATGATTTAGTATGACACATAAAGAAAGATGTCGGATGTTTAGATGATGTAATCATGTATAGAGAAAAACGAATGAGATCGGGAATACGATTGTAGTTCCTGATTGCACGGTTTCAACGAATTCTTGGTATAAACATTTCATGTAAATGCTTTGTTTATTTGAAAAAATTATAAAAGTACATTGCAACATTTATTCTATTTAATTATTTTTATTTTTGACGGACTAATAAAATTGCCCGCGGACTAGTAAAAGTAAAGAAGCACTAGTCCGGCCGGACCAAAGCCTAAAAATGTTAGTGTCGAACCCTGTTTATTTGCAGTTTCCGTTCATTTTCTTTACAACCGTTGCACATACTTAGATGAAATTTAGTATACAGATATATCAGATGAATATCTAGGTCAAGTTTTGTTTTGGGTACCATCGCACCATTTTTCACAGAGTTATGCCCCCTGGACTTAGAAAAATTTCAATTATTTGCAGTTTCCGTTCATTTTCTTTGCAACCGTTGCACATACTGAAATGAAATTTTGTATACAGATATATCACATTAATATCTAGGTCAAGTTCTGGTTTAGGTATGATTGCACCATTTTTGACAGAGTTATGCCCCTTGGACTTAGAAAAATTTCGATTATTTGCAGTTTCCGTTAATTTTATTCACAGCCGTCGCACATGCTGTGAGGAAATTAAGTATCAAATTTATCAAATGAATATCTAGGTCAAGTTATGTTTTGGGTACAATCGTGCCATTTTTGACAGAGTTCTCCCCTTGGACTTGGAAAAATTTTAATTTGGGGGGAGGGGGGCATAAGTGTTTTACAAACATCTCTTGTTATTTAATTAACTAGATGGGACATTTACTGTAAACCTACTTTTATTCGTGTGTGAGAAATTTTCGCGAAGTTTGCGAGGGCCTCGTCATCGCAAATATTAGTCGCCGTGAACCGGTCCATAAAGTGTATGTGTCTATTAACAACAAATCCAAAAAGGCTTTGTCACGAAAATTGATTGTCACGAACTAGTACACCCCTGGTAAATCGTGAAATAAAGTCGTCGCGAATAAAAGTTGCTTTACAGTAACCTTGTGAATTTATACAAAAACTTGACCATGATTTGGAATAAGAGCTATAGTTAAGTAAGAGCTAGTTAAGTAAGTATAATTGGAACTTTACTGAAATCCTTAGGCTTTCTATTAACTTTGGAATCTAATTAATGCCATAGGATTCTCAAAAATTGAAGTTTTTTTTTTAAATCCCCTTGTCAGTTTAGCTGACTGTCTGGCTATCTATCTGTATCTCAGTCAGTAGAACCAAGGGTTCCTAAGTCTTGATCATAAGCAAATAAGTTGGTAATAACACTTGTATCAGCATCAAAAAAACTGTTTTGTGAAAAGCATTAACCAAAGGAATAATCCTTTTAAGGCATTAGCTTTATATTAAAATTGTTGGGTTATTTCTTGTATAGTTGTTAAATGTTGATTTCAGCATGGCTATTGTTATTAGCCTGTTTGTTTGTCTGTTTATTTAAGTCCCTTTGAGAAATTTTCAATCAATGATATTGAGATGCCACCACTTGACAGAGGAGGCTGCTGCAAACTTAAACCTGTACTTATACAATTAGGGCTTGGAACAGTCAGGGCCAGCACTTCAATACTGTGATACAAGACCTTGATTTATTCCAAGACCTTGTTCTCATCAGACTGAAGACCAGTCTCCTTTAACTCTGCAACTCTAGAACAAAACTCTAACCACTGCACCACATGGGAGACACCGTGATTAGCATGCTGGTATTCATTTTGGAAAAAAATGAGACAATTTACACTTATTTAAAGGTTCATTGATTGAATTGATTTTAGGTTTAAAGTTAATTCCTTTACTGAATGATACATACAACTCGGAAAAGCTCTCTGTACCCAGAAAGAAGTAGCTTTTCCATTCTTCATTTTATATATCTTTCTTTTCATTTAACTTAATCATTTTTCTTCATCTAAAAGGAAGTTGAATGCACTCTAATGGTTTTGTTTTTCCTGGAGATAATCTCCATGTATGGTTCATGAATATTAATAATCAGTGGCATTAGTCCAATCCAGTGAAGACTCCAAAATAAACTGATTTAAATTCAGATATGTGGTCAAGACAGACTCCTTCACATATCATTGTGTCATTACCTGTTTTACAATTCATTAAAATAATGGAAGAATTCCTAACATAGTTATCATATTCATGTAGTTTGAAATTAATAAATATATTGTTTGAATACTTGACTTATAGATGAATATCAATGCCTATATGTTGTCCTATTAATGAAATTGTACACCAATTGGTTAAGCTAAGTTATGTGTTAAGTCGTGAAGGGAGAGTTCAATGTGCCAATGTTTTTCTTGAATATATATTTTTATGTAAATCCAAATTTTTGTTGTTGTTGAAATTCTTACAAATCGAAAATTTCTATTGATCAGTCTTGAAAAAAAAAACCTGTAACAGAAATAAGTTTCTGAGCCTATTATTACATGGATTCTTAATTTTCTCTTCTTTGTACTTTTAAACATTTCTTTTCCTAGTTCTTTGAAGTATAACATTATAACAGTAACCTTGTTGTACTGGTATATTGATTCTAAACACGTAAGGATGGGGGAATTCATGAAGCTGGCATTTGATAATTTTAGGATCGAAACATATGCTGACAAGTTAATGACTCTTTCTGTGATTATTTAAAAGAATGGAATTAATCTACAAATTGAGGCCAATATGTGCCAAATAATTCCTTTGAGTTAATGCTGTTACATTTATATACAAAGGGCTGCTGACCAAAGAACAAATGATAATTTTCCGATATACGAGGGGTGTTAGAAAAGTTCGCGGACAAGTTCTATTGTGAGCGCGCTATTTTCACGAAACCAGTCATACTATTCAGATAAAATCTTATCCTATTTTCCAATAAATATACAAAACTTTGGTGCTCTCCGGTGCTCATTGAAAAATATACAGCTGTTTTATTTTGATAAATCTTGCTTCACGGAGCATGGTACATTTTGGCACGTTTACATCACATAGACTCTTTATCAAAATTTAAAATTGCACAATTGTAGCGCAAAGAGATTTGTGAAATTTTACCTGTCTCAAAAGTATTCATGAAACATCACTGGGATAAATTTTGGATCAAATTGGAGGGTATATGACTGTTTTATAGCCATTTATAAATGATTAACGCATAAAAACACAGCCAAAAATCGGAACGTCATTGAGCGTCATGGAGAAGTGCACTAAGTAAAAATTATGTGTGCAGACATGAAAATGTATAAAAAGAGATTTAAATGTGCAAAATGCTGCTGGGAATTTCCTACACATACAAAGGACAGAAGTTTTCAAATGGTTGTAGCTTTATAAGAATGTAAGGATTAACATTTTGAATGGTTAAACCCATCGATACTTCAATACTAGGGATGTGCGATTTTATCGGTATACCGGTATATCGCGATTTTTTGTTGCGTGATACGTATCGTGATACGGAGACCTAAATACCGGTCTTTAGGTTCATATTATAAGGTCCAGAAATTGTTCATTAATTTGAGCAATCTTTCAATTTACAACTACAGAAAGTATAAAAAGTGTTGTATAAAGTGAAAAGAACGGCATCTTACCGTCCAAATATAATTGATTTAAGATACATAAAAATGTCAAGAAAATAACATTTTGTTTTTCTAGCGTATTTTTTTTAGAAAAATAATGACTTTTCATATAAAATCATTGTAAAAACTGCTTTAAAAAATATCATGATATTATCGTGATATTGTGAAAAAAAATCGTGATATATCGCAATACGAAATTTCTGGCGATACCCATCCCTATTCAATACTACTTTATTGCATGGACGTTGTGCCTTTATGGCTTTGCATAGTTTCCATACCTGATCGATTAACTGCATAGACTTTTTCCCCAAAGATCTCAATAATATCCAAATCAGTACAAAAGACATTATAGTAGAAAAATAACATGTCTCGCTATAGATATTCAAATTTAGAGTAGAAAAAAAGATAAGAAAAATATGGAAAAAAATGAAAGATTTAATGATCTGCGACAAAGCTTAACGGGTTGAAATCTGGCTGTCACGTCGCCTAACGTCAAGTGATTGCTCCGTGAATCCCATGACCTTATAGAAAAAATCGTTGTAAATTTTCAAAATTGTAGTAAATGGACCTGATTTTTTACATATACAAATAAACAAAATGAAGGAATTTATTCAGACATAGGTCATACTTCACAGTACACAATAGATTTTCCGTGATTCAATGTGTCCGCGAACTTTTCTAACAACCCTCGTATTCTTAATTTTGAATTACAATGCTATAATGTAAGTTTTTTGAACAAAGTCCGTATAATTATTCATCATGTTCATTATCAGGACTTTCCCACAAATATCAGTGAATGAAAATCTTAGTGTTTTTAAAGTAGAATTGACAAAAAGTTAAAAGCATAAAAATTTGATTTTAGCTGGTATTTAATTCCTATAAAAGTGACTTCCTCTGATCATTTGTACCAATTAGTTAGGTGTGATTTCTTTTGTTAAAAGTGTGGGTTTTCTGTACATAACCCACACTTTTCTATAACTCCGCCCATCCAGTCGGGACAAAAGAACTATTTTTAAAACGATCATGCACGGTTTTTAAATAAAACAATCATACGGGCTTGTTATACCAAATTTAGGAGAGTAAAAAGGAGTAAAAATTTCAATTGTATACAGCATTTCTTTTGACAACCAACAAAGGAAACACTGTACATACTTGACGTAAAAACAAGTGTACACTACTGTACTTAAATAACGTACCTTTTCGATTGCGGATCTAGCTGATCAAAGATCTAATTTTCATTAAATTGAAATATACATATAACCGATAACAAACATTTCAATCAACGTACCACTGTGCACGGCAAAGTTTGTATTAGGTTTACAAAAATTTAAGTTAAATCAAGTTCATAATAAATTTAAATTGCTAGTATGTAATTTTGACGATTGTAATTTACGAGAGAAAAAATCATATCAAATTAACATATATCATTGAAACCAAACTCGTTATTTTTAAACTTTTTAAACGGGCCTAGATATGTTTAATTTTTATGTCGCTTGCGTGGCCCAGTGGTTAAAGCATCTGCCCTAGAGTCAGGAAGTAAGGAGTTGAATCCCATTGTGGGACGTGGAGACCTATAAGTATAAACAGAGGTCCCCTGTCGCAGGCGGTGTTGACAGGAAGAAGATCTCTCACTGCTCAATGACCCTGAGTGCCGAGTATAGGACAAAATTTGTAGCAAAATTTAAAAAGTATTGTATACAAATCACTTACCCTATATTCAATGAACGTGACCAGAAGGACACGAAGGAGCGTAAAATCATATAAAATCCAAATGCATCTTTGAAACCAAGCACTTAATGTCTCAATCATGCGAACCAGTCCAACTGATTCCTAAGCTCACTTACAATGATTTTTGAAAACTATGGTACAAGTCATTTACCCCATATCACACTGTTGTTTATGTGTAGATACCCGATGGGCGTGGTCATAATGACAACTCAGGACCTACTCTCCCTCGTGTCATTATGACCACGCCCATTGTGTATCTACACATAACCAACAGTATGATATGGGGTAACTACTACATATATCTAAAATTAGGTAAAAATATTATTATGGAGTTCCAATAGTCTAGAAGAAAAAATGCTAATAATTAAAGACTAAAGGGGACCTGTTAGCATTGTGGCCTCATGGTTTCTTAATATTAAGTATCTTAGCTGGGCCAAGATTAAAGATTGAAATTTTACATAATGCACATGTACAGGAAAAAAAATCTGTAGAATAAAGAGGCCATGTGGATCATATTGTTATTGAAGCATCTCAATGTTTTGTTAACTTTGAATTAAATCATAGATCCCTTAGTGATAGATTTTGATCCACAATATGAAGTCAAAATTTAAAAAAAAAAAAAAAACTGAAATTGAGAAGAATGTCAATGGATCATAATGAAGGGGAAGTCAAAGTGACTCGGGTGAGCATTGTAGCCCATGGATGTTTTAGAAATTTTCAGTCAAAGAAAGATAACTTTTATGTATTCATAACACTTGGTAGTATTAGCATTTGTACTTAAAGGCCAGTTGGAATGAAATATTGTCACATTATATTGACTTACATTCTATATATTTCAACCTTATTGTAATAGGAAGAATTACAAGCATAAATTGGAAGGTGGATGGTTTTATTATCCTTAAATTTTTATATTAAATGTTTATTATACTGTGGTTTCATTAATTTTCATTGGCATCAGTTTCTTGGATTTTGTAAAACAGACGTTTTCGAGGATGCGTAATTTCGTGAACAAAATCATTGCCTGTACAAAAGAATAACATTATTTCCTAATTCAATGAACATTTAACAACATCTGCTCAACAATGAAATCATCAAAAAATTGCTGCTCAACGAATATTAATGAAACCACAGTAGAAGTAACCAGTCACAGTAGACCAGTAGTAGAGTGTTTGCTTCATGATCGGGAGGGCCCGGGTTCAATTTCTTGTTCACGGCGCCACATCAAATCTAAGACGTAAACATAGGTAGTGAATGTTCCTTCCCAAACGCTTGGCATTTAATAAGTGAAAGCCAAGGGTCTTTTGGATATGACCTTAAAACATATGTCCCGTGTCATGGTAGGCATTTGGCACAATAAAGAACCCTCACTGCTCAATGGCCCAGAGTGCCGAGTGTAGGTCTAAATTTGAAGCCCTTCACTGGCATACGGTGACGTTTCTATATGTCTTTTGAATGAAAAATTCTCAAATTGGACGTCAAGCAATACAAAATCAATCAGTCAATAAATCATAGTAGTTTTACACATATTCAGCACTGTTCCACACAGATGACATATCACATCAAAGGCTGGTCTAAAAACCCACATGACCTTGTAGACCTGTATGCAGACACCGTCAAAGTAACTCAATTAATAGAGTGCTTTCTACGTAATCAGAAGGCTGTGGGTTCAAACCCAGACTGCAACTGACCATTTAAATAATAGGTAGCAACTGTTCCTTTATCAAGTGCTCGGCACTTTGAAGTGAAAGTTACAGGTCATTTGATGAGATCTTGAAAACCGTGGTCCATTGTCACTTCCTGTGCTAAATTGACACAATCAAGTTCCCTTACTGCTCTATAGCCCTGCATGCCGAGTTAAGTCTAAATTTAAAGTCCTTCACTGGTATATGGTGATTTCTCTATGTGAGTGAAAAATTCTTGAATGGGATGTAAAGCATCTGATACACTTAATCAAAATATAAACAAAGTGAAAAAGCTCAGAAACTTGATTTGATTGAATTAATTTGCATGTATAACACAATTATTGTACTAAAATTTGTTGCCTCAATTTTTTTGCTCACCTGGGCCATGTAGGCTTTAGTGAGCTTTTCTTATTGAAACTTGTCTGTTATCTGTCATCATTGTTGCCTTCATTGTCATTGTCAGTTTTCAGATTTTTAGCTCACTTACAAAGTTTGGGGAGCTTATGTGATACCCTTGGCGTCAGTGTCCCAGGTTAAGGTTTTTGGTGCAGTTTTCTTTTTAAGTTCTTTTATGCCTTACATTGATAAGACATTCATGGAAGATGCTTCTAGTGTGTTTCATTGTACCAGATGAGGTTTCAGCTGCTGCAATTTCAGCAAAGGAATGTCCAGGTAAATGTTTTATCAGGTAATAATTGCATAAATTTTGCATTTTGGGATGTAAATTTCAAGAATGTTACATGAAGTAAAATTGTGGGGCTTTGCTTTACTTTAAAACATTTGTTGAGATGAGTTCTGTAATCCCTGATTACTTATGTTTATCCAGAACCACTGGGTCAAATTATATCAACCAAACTTGGAACAGAGAATCCCTGTGTAAATGAGATTTTCAAGTTTGGTCAAATGAGCAGTCCATCATGTCCTCCAAAGAGAGAAAATTGAGATAAATTGAATATTGGCAGGGATAAATTCTTCTCAAGAATCACAGGGCAAGAAAGAAATGAAAGTTTTGGGGGAAGTATAGATTCTAGTTTGTTCAAATCATGACCTCGGGGGGTAGTGTCCTACCATGCTGTGTGATCATATTTACATGTAAAATAAGAATTTATAACATTGATTGATTGTATTCTCATCCATTCGAGAATGTTTCACTTATATAGAGACGTCACCATATACAGGTGAAGGGCTTCAAATTTTTACCTTTACTTGGCATTTGCAGCCATTGGGCAGTGAGGGATCTTTATCAAGTCAGTGTCTACTGTGACACGGGGCCTTGGTTTTTTAAGGTCTCATCAGTTTTAAGGACCTGCAACTTTTACTCCAAGGTGCTGAGCCCATGGCAGAGGAACATTTGCTACCCAATTTTTAGCGACTAAGGTCAGTCATGACAAAGATTGGAACTCACAACCTCCAAACACAGAGCAAGCATTCTACTGACTGGGCTACTGTGAACGATGAATTTATAAGAAAAGCACAATAGAACAAAAAGGGGATGGTTTGTGAGAAATCAGTTTCCATTGATTGTTCTAAAATATATTGCATCACTTGCAAACTTTTTGTAAACAATTTTAGTTTTAAATTTTAACAAGCATCCTTCGTGTATATACAATTGTATGGTATATTACTGTAAATATATTTGAGTACTTGTGCACCTACAATAGTTGCTATAGATCAATCTTCAGCTTAGTTTAGATGAAATAAATGATACATTGATGTTATAAAATCGAGTTGTCTTTGATCAAGTGCATTCTATGGAGATCAAAAAACATTTGATGTCAGAAATAAATGGTGTCATTATACTTATTGCTGCAGCTATAAAAAATCAAAACAAAAGATAAAACACCCATAGATGAGAGTATTAAAGTAATAGAAAAATTTTTGTGAAAAGTTTTGTGCCAAGGGAAAAAATTATCAAAAGTAAATATGACCTAATTCAGATTTGCTGTGAATTCAGTAATACGGGGTATATTAGTAGTGTAATATTTTTAGCTGTGAGCTTACTTGTTAAGTTTTATACAGATTCAGATATGCAATAGACTTTACTCCCATTTTTATTCTACAGAATTTTTTGACCTGCTTCCCTTTATATACCATATATACTCGCGTAAGTATGTCTGCCTACAAGTCTGTTGTGATTTTTGCAGTCAGCTTTATTCAGTTGTAACAGGCTAGGGGCTGAGGTTTATGAACAGAATCTCTGTGGACCTTTCAAAAAAGTTTTATTTCAAAGCGGCATTTTTGTCAATTGAAGCTGTCAATTTGGCCGGTAGCCAATTCTTAGGGATAACACTGTTTTTGCAGTCATTTTGGAGACCCAGTGATTTACCATTGACCAGGTTTTAAGTTGGTATAACATTTTTCCAGAAATGGTTAATTGTCAAACAGTAATTATTTTATTTAACCTTCCAATTTCTTTCTCTGGAACACATGCGATTTTCCAGTGAAAAACTTTTTTTTAACATTGATGGTTAACCATTTACATCGGGATCGAAAATTTATTTACATAATTGAACGCTTACCATTTATATCGGGATCGAATTTCAAATAACTTAAATTGGCGGCAACTCAGAATCCGATGCTGGACATGTAAGGGTATCCAACAGAATAATTTGAGGAAGTCTAGAAGTACGAGCACCTACAAAAAGTCCTGCATGTATTTGAAAAACAACCATGTATTTCTTGATCAAAGAATATTCAGATAAGTGGACAGGCGAAGTGTGTTATCACTATCAGCAACTGATGTCCGACTCGGAGCATGCTGAGAACTGGCAGAACTGTCTCCGTGTCATGACATTACCCGAACTTTATACACAAATGAGGCAAGTAAAAAGTCGCCATTTAATGGAAGAAGAAAAATCCAGTGAAACAAGTCAATGTTTGTTAGAACCTTCAGATTTTAACAGGTCCAGTACATTCAGACATTTAATAGCTGCAGAACTGTAGCTCTCTGAAAAAATATATACCCTCGAGTGCCCAGTAGTCGTGCTCTTAAGAGGGTATCAATGCAAAGTACAAATCTAAATGAAAATTATGGTTATTTCCTCTGATATTTAAGTTTACCGTGTAATTGTCTAATTTTCTTGTCATTAAAAATATTTCTAAGCGCTTTATTGAAATTAATATCGGGGCTCAAAACACGCGAGTTTTATGTCGGCCATATTTGTTTTGGACCAGTAGTCGTGCACTTGAATGAAGCAGCAAATATTGAGCCAAGAAAAATGCAAACAAAATTAAAGGAAATTTCAGGTGACTAAAATGTTATATTTCAAGGATTAATTCATTCATTTTTAGAATTTATTTGATTTAATTAGGTTTACGATTGTTTTTCTAAAATAAGTCATAAATTTTTCATCACTCTTTATTTACATGAATTTCTATGTAATAATTACGTATTTCAGTATAAGAACTATGGCATTTTTACGAAGTCATCTTTTAAAATTCTTGACAAAAAGAAAAAAACAAAATACCCAGCAATCATCACGTATGATTATGCTAATTAGCCATGTGCTCGCCGTGTCCATAGGTGGCGCTTCCGTGCAGGTAGAGCATATATTTAGAAACTTTTAAAAGAGTATTAGCAAAATGGCGGCTTTAATTGATGCTTATGTTTATTTGATTAATTTATAAATGTTTCCTCAGCATATTTGACTTTTTGTTTCAGTGTAAGCACCTCCTTCTCTCTTCTTTGAAAATCAGTTGTTTATGACGTAATATCATAGCACGTGAAACACTTTTGACAACAAACAAAATGGTGCACGACTACTGGGCACGCACGACTATAGGACACTCGACCATATTGTGACGTAACCTATTTTCGACAGTATCCTTATTTCGATAGGCTTAAGTTTTTAACAATAAATCAGAAAACATTTCGTCATTTTTTGGAACTCTTATCCCAAAATTACCACTAGATGTAAAAAGTGTAATAAAGCCAAAAAGATCGAAAATTATGCCATTTAGAGAGGTAAAATTTTAATTTTCTTATTTATTTCAAAGCGGCATTTTTGTCAATTGAAGCTGTCAATTTGGCCGGTAGCCAATTCTTAGGGATAACACTGTTTTTGCAGTCATTTTGGAGACCCAGTGATTTACCATTGACCAGGTTTTAAGTTGGTATAACATTTTTCCAGAAATGGTTGACATTTAATGCTCTGATGTTTTCAAAATCATTAAAAAAAAAAAAAAAGAGACCGATATTTCATTTTAAATCATTAAAAAAGTAATGTATACTTTTATAAAAATTGGAAAAAATAGAAACGGGTGATCAGCGATTTTTTCCTACCCATTGAGAATGGGTCTCCAGGTACTGATTCAATTGGGGAAAATAGAAATGGGAATTTTATGTCATGTCCCCAAATGAAATTTAAAAATTATGTTGCATTTATATAATTCCGTATTGCATATTAATTCACACTTTAAATACTAATCGACAAGTCTTCTGAATCATTGTTTTACATATCAATGCCCCTTGTTTTCTTGTTGTCATACTTTTCTTTTGTCAAAAATCTAAGACACGTACTATAGCATGACTACGCTGTCAATAACACATCCCGCCATAATGGCTATAAGACTGAACTATATATTCTAGAAGTATTTTTTTCTGCTTGGTATTAATTTACACTATGTAAGGGGTGACAATTTTTTCACAGAAATTTTTCCCATCCTACTTAATATACTTGTAAGGAACAAAGTGAAAGTCTAAAAAATCCGCGTGATTTTCTACCCGCCTGTTATAGAGAAATAGTGACTCCACAGAAGTACGACCCCGTGGAAAAAAGTATGTCTGCAGTACTTTAGATTTCAGAGGATTAGTTAAACACTTAATTACCTCATTCAACGTTTCATATAAAAATGAGTTATGTTGCCATCATAGTCTGTTCCTTATGGAAGCCCATTTAGGACCTGTCAAAAAATATATATTTGAATTGGATAAAAAGAAGAATTTGTTATAATGAATTTAATTCATTATAACAAATTCTTTGAATTCATTATAACGTATTTAATCTGTTATAACAATTTTAATCTGTTATTATTGAATTCATTATAACAAATTCTTTAATTTGTTATAATAAATTGAATTCATTTAAATAAATTCAGAAATTTGTTTTAACACATTAAATTCGTTTGAACAAATTCTAAAGTATGTTATAACAAATTAAATTTGTTTAAACAAATTTAGCAATTAGGGTTAAAGAAAAATATATATGAATTTGTTTTAACGATTTGTCGTATCGTTTCAATGAATTAAACTCATTATATCTAGTTATAGAATTCGTTCAAATGAGTTTTATTTAAATTAGCAAATTTTTCAATTCCTTATAACGAAATTAAAAAAATTTGTTATAACAGATTAATTTCATTATAATGAATTCATAAAAAATGTTAAAACAAATTCTTCAATTCCTTATATCGATTTCAAATATATTTTTGATAGGTCCTATATGAGCTTCTGTAGTTCCTTCTTTAGAATTATTGAGTTGAGAATTCTTTTCTTAAAACTGGGAAAAATTAACGTTTTTTGGCATTGGGAATGGTACCATTTACAAAGGTTTATTTACAATGGCCAAGTCTTTTTTTTAGAAGATTCTGAGCTCAAAAATATGAAAAATTAATTTATTGGCACCAAAGAATACACAAATACCCAGAACTTTTCAATTAGAAAAAGCTCACTTAAGCCTTAAGCTCAAGTGAGCTAAAAATGACATAATTATATCATGCTCCATCTTTTAAAGCTTCATTGCCTAAATTTTTCAAATAATGTACTCATAGCATGATGTAGTACGTACATGTACATTTTTTTGTAAGATATTAAGGAGTTTTTTTTTTTAAAATTTGCATATTTTAAAAAAAATATTACCTATACCTGTAACCTCCTTAGATGTTTGTTTAAATAACATATATATTATATATGTGAACGATTTCATGCAAGACTAACCTGCAAGTACATTGCAATGTAATAAAAAATTGAATGTGTTACAGTTGTTATTATTGAATGATGCTCAAGTACATGTATTATGCCAATATTTGTAGCAAAAAAAACCAAACGCCTTGTATTTAACTATTAACTGTGGTAAATAAATAACCAGGAGGGACAGTGCCCTATATTACTTGTTGGTCAAGCAAGGCTTCCCAATGAGGTCACAAAGGTCAGTGGAGGACAGTGTTAGAGCTTGTAAGCATATTGGATCTATTTATAGCCCTGTACTTTAGTTGGCTTGTCTTAATGGTAGACTCTGCATTATAACGATATAGGAGAAATCATTGATTTACAATAAAGTGCAGTTCTCTCACTCTTTAGGAAGTCGTGTGGCCAGTGTATTTTCATTCAGTGTTTCCTGTTGGAGCTTGGCCTTATCAATGTAGGTGAGTGCAGTGAAGTCAGGAAAACACCAAAAATCTCTTTTGGTTGATTTCATTTTATGAACTGTTTTGTATTCCCTGGTTATATTAGCTTTCATTATGTACACATATATAGGTTAACATTTACTGCAAACATTGTGTGTACATGGGATTAAGAATCTTTGTGTGTATATATGTGTAAAGGTAAACACTGGGCTCTGAACTTGAATGATATTCGTATTTTTTTTAGTTCGACATGACCCAAATAGCTGTTCACAAGGTGAACTGAGTGCGCACTTAATGTACTTTGCATTTTTTTTTTTTTGTGTACACACAGAGAGAGCTCGAGGAATGTAAATGAGAGGAAATTCGCATGATTTTACCACATGAATTGAGATTTTAATGAAAGCTGTGACTTCTTCTACTCAGCCATTAACGGTAAGTCGTATCAAATCAGTGATTTACTTAGTATTTCATTTTAACTTTTAAAATATGTTATTTTTGTCTTCAATTGAACTGAATGAATGACATTCTAATCGCTACTTATAAGGGGGAAATGAAGTTGGTTGAATCTATTTAAAACAATCGGATTTAATATACATCAGGATCTACAGTAATTATAGCCACCAAAGTACATGTACTGTAAGGACTTAGCTCTAGGATGGGGATGTAATTGATTCTATGATAAAGTGTGGGTTATGCAAATTTTGTCTGAGTGCATGGAGGTTATAATCAATTCACTGTTAACACAGGCAGATCAATCAATACCTGGCTGTGACCATAATATTCCCCAACAGAGTCCATGTTTACTTTAAGCGGACATATTAACAAAATGTGGCTATCACATACTGGTAATCATGACTGCATGCATGGAGAATTAAAATCTTTGAAGCAAACGTTCTAGTGTGAAAAATACATTGCTCATGATTATATCAAGTACCAGTATACTAATTGACAGTTTATTGTCTGTAGATCACTGTACTTCAAGGATCTTGGCAAAAGAGAATCATTTGATATCATTATGTCTTGTATGTATGTGAGTTTTATGGCTTGTTTAAATCCATTACTCAGAAAAGTGAACGACTTTCCACATTTATTAATGTAGTATATAATTAATTTTGAAATTAGTAAAAAAAAAAATTCACAAAAATTCCAATGAATGAAGCATGACATTTATTAATGGTATGCAAGTTTATGCATATTTATGCTTTAATTGTTACATGGCTCCACCAAATCTATTTAAAACTTATGGATGAATTAAAATTATAATGCATTGAACAACAGAAAATTTTACTGAACAGTGCATATTGTGCACATAATAAAGTAATTAGAATTAATATATTGTACAATATCCTATGTTTCTGAAGTCACAATGATAAACTTCAATGTACCATTAATACGTTTGACGTTACTTTTAAAATATATAATTCAATTTCAAGGCATTTTTGAGGAAGAAATGTCTTACTTCCTACATGTTTCCAGCACTAATTTTAATCAAAGCTTACACGGAGGCCACAAGAAGCTTCATAAATAGGACAATATAACGTTTACCCAAATTTTCTCAATTCTGGTGGAATTTCGCCAAATTTGAGATACTTTTCATTTCGGAAAAACTAGAGCACAAGATTTTTAAACACAGGATGCATCTGATACTTGTGTATGAAAGATTTAAATGTGGTAGATATAAATAAGGCAAGCTTGTGCTCTGTTTTCTGTAAGAAAATGTGCTGTAAAATTGATTAAAATGTGCATAAAAATGAGAAAATTTGGAAATTCACATATTTTCTGACCTTCCTATGACCTCTGTAGACCCAATGCTAATTTTGTGGCAGGGGTGATTAGTAGTTTTGATTAATAAATTGTTGCATGATCTTTTTTAAAAAACACCCCTAACGAGGAACCAAAAAGGGTCTTAACCTTATATTGTCCTTTAAAAAACTGATTGAGAGACTGGTTTTATTAAAATAATTTATTATTGTATTTGAAATTTTTTTATTTGGATTCATAAGTTGAAGTTAGGTGCAGTCGAACTAATGCATGAAACAATCTGCATTATATATATGGGTGTGTTTTTCAGTTACTAGAAAAGGTCATTTTTGCATGGCTGAAATTACACTTTACACCTTAAAAATAACATGACGTTTTAAACAATTCAAGTTCAGTTGGGGTCAACACACTCTGAAATAGTACATTTCACCAGTACTGTACTTTACATCAAGTCTAATGCAATTGCCTATTATTAGCTCACCTGAGCCAAAGGCTCAAGTAAGCTTTTCTGATCACAATTTGTCCGTTGTCTGTGTCGTTGTCGTTGTCATTGTTGTCGTTGTAAACAACTGTGCCGGAAGGATGAAACTTATATGGAAGCATCCTCAGGTAGTGTAGATTAAAGTTTGTTCAAATAATGACCCCCGGTGGTAGGGCGGGGCCACAATGGCCGACCTAAAATTTTACATAGAAATATATAGGAAAATTCTTTAAAAATCTTCTTCTCAAGAATAACAAAGCCATAATTGATCATATTTATATGGAAGCATCCTCAGGTAGTGTAGATTAAAGTTTGTTTAAATCATGACCCCAGGGGTAGGGCGGGCCAAAATGGCCATCCAAAGTTTTACATAGAAATATATAGGAAAATTCTTTAAAAATCTTCTGCTAACGAATAGCAAAGCCATGATTGGACATGGGACTACTTTTGGATTTAAAATTTTCATTGATAAACCAATTTCTACTTTTTCCTATCCACAGTGCTCAGGTGAGCGATGTGGCCCATGGGCCTCTTGTTATTATATTAATTTACCTCTCAGGGAGCTACTTGTAAATCACCCTTCAATGTGAAAATAACAGAGTTGTTGATGTTTTACCTCATTAACACAGTAACTTGCTAAATGAATACCAATTCTTGACGCAAAACAACTAAATATTTTGTTAATTGTTGTCATATTGATACAAAATCTGTGAAATGATAGGCAGCTTCATGATTTTGTTTGCTTTAGTTAATATAATTGTCCCTTGAAATTTTCAATCTTGGTAGGTCACCAATAGTTGCCAATGAAAGTCAATATTGGATGAAGATTTGCACATTGGCTAGTAAGAGATAATTTTATTGTAAGCACTTAACGAGACATCTATTTTTACTACCTAGCTCTCAAAGATATTGGGAAAAACTCTTTACTTGGTGACTCTAGAAATACATACCATCCATATTCACTGCACCATATGGGCAAAAATGTGACTATATAAAACAGCTAAAACAAGGTACAGTTTCAAAACAAATTTTGCCCTGTATTTTTTAAAATGTGAGAGTGATGTAATAAATTAAAATTGATGCTTTTTGAAGCGATAAAATCCCATGTCGTAAGAAAATACTAATAATATTTTTCATAGTGAACCTGTGCATGAACCTGTGCATTTGTGAGTATTTTCTTAAATTTTATTGTAATTTTCTTTCAGAAAATATACAGCACATGCATCGCCCATAAAGATTTTGAGATATCTGATTTTTCAAAGCATTTTACTCAATATATCTAAAAATTAAAGTGGGCAATGGCTTTGGACACTGTTTTCTAAAGGAAAATACCACAGCATTTAGTCATTTTAGGCTTTTCTCCTTAAAACTAAGAAATTTACCAACTTAATGATGTCATATTTTCAGAATGGTCCTCCATCATGCCATATTCTTCAATGATGTATCATATTCACCTACTCATATCATATTTATCTCTCATATGTTAAAGCCAATTAAATAACTTCTTAAGAATATTATATAAATATTTAGGGCACAATAAAAGATCAAAACATACCTTCTTCTTTTAAATTATTATATAGATAGCTATATAAGTATACTATCAGTCCATTTCAAATATTCTGTTTACCCTTATTGATCTCTTACAAGCTAATTCTGAGAAGTTGTGTCCCCTGCTGAAGAAAAAAAGAGGAGCATGCTCAGATTGGGGGGTCGAATCCCCCCGTTTCTCTGGATTTGCAGAATTATAAAATTATGTACTGAGGCAAACAAAAAATGCCAATATGGATAAAGATTTGACTGCTTATTCTTTAAAAAATTTATCACACAATAATAATAGTTTGTACATGTCATGCATCATAACTTCTTCATTTCAGATGCTAAATACTATCATTTAGTAATTGATAAAAAAAGAAAAGAAAAAAGGCTTAATAGGGAGTCGAACCAGGGGCCTGTAGGATGCTAAGCAAGAGTTTTTCCCCTTGGCCATTGACGGACTTGACAAGGTTAGGAATTAAATGCAAACAATAGGTCACATACATATCATATACATGTTTACATCATGCTGTACATTGTCAAAATTTTACAAAAAACCAAGTGTGTCTAGTTTACCCTGTACTTAACCTTTTAACTTCAAAACCAGTAGGCGTCTCCTTTAGCTAGGCTATATGTAGAATTTAATTGCAAAGTTCAAACTTGAGGCTTCTCGAGATATCGCTTGGAGATGAAAGTGTTTAGAAATGAAGGGTTGGGGAGGGACGGACAAAAGGGTGGGGGGGGGG
>PRKT01000013.1:384810-410717 GCA_003671525.1 Saccostrea glomerata
TTAAACAAGCAAACTGGTTCGCATAGCTCTACAGGATTCAGAAATTTGAAACTATAGACCGTCCAAACCGTAACACATAGATGTTGAACTTGCATCCAAACCAGAACACTCCTATCATCCAAACCGTACTATATTTGTTCTGGGTATATAAAATAAAACAGTTTTTAAATACATTTCTTGTATGGGACATAAATTACACTTTTAATATCTTAAATGTAAAATGATTTTTCTTTCTTTTGGCTGCTTCAGATTTTAAATATATTTGATATTATTTTAACAATCACGAATCAAAACTTGCTAAAGGGGTATGAATGTCAAGTGCATCGATAAAAAAGTGCATCAACGAGTTATTTAATGAACTCTATAAACAGAATTGAAACACATCATTTAGATTAACCAGATACCTAAAAAATTTCAATAAAACATTGAGAAAAAAATTAATATTTGCCAAAATATAGACCTGGAAAAGGTACACAGTATTCCCCGTTTGTACATTTTACGCCATTTTCACTGCATCCAAACATGTCACAACCGGCGCGGATCCCCAACAGTGTCTATGTCCTTAAGGTATCCGATCCATATTAGCCTCAGATTCAATTGAATTGAATGCATAATAGATATGTATGGGCTGAATAATCAGTGTAGTTAGAACTAATTTTCATCTTTTAGTGTAAGAGTGTAAGTGTGGGACATGTCCTAATTTATGACCTTTTCCTGCCCTTGACGAGTTATTTCCCTTTGATTTTACTCAATAAAAATTAATTTAAAAAAATATGTCTGGTAAAAAAATTATTTTTAATTTTTTTTTCTATTCCCAATGATCAAATATATCTTTCCACCACAGCATTTTTTGATATTTGAAGTATTTATTTTTTTATCTTAAACACTTCCTTCCTTCCATAGACTTCAATGCAATCTTCAATAATTAATATCTGCTTAGGTAATAAAATTTTTGAAAATTTTTCTTGGTAAATCTCTTTCTACTCTAAAATGCTTTTAAATAATATCAGGATATTTTATAAACAATTGATATTTAAGGTTAGAAATTTTGGTCCTAATATGGGTCGGATACCTTAAGTTTTCCTAAAAGTTGTAAAATTCGAGATAATGACTGTAGTGGATTTAATTTAAAAATTGTTCACCACCAATCATTTCGTAATTTTCAGAAAACAATTCTCTGTTAGTATATTAGTATATTACTCAAAAAAGAAAAAATAATAATATGGAGTAAACTATGGAATGCCATATACGACAGACAACTGCTAACTACTTACTGCCAACTGTCAGCTGCTTACTGCCAACTGCCACACATATTTGAATAAATTTTCATATATATTTTGATATATTCATGTGTATATTTAAAAAAAACAGACGCGGATCCAATATTTTTTTTTCCAAGAGGGACACCCGGGTAGAAAAAAAAAACAACCCAGAAATTTTTTGACAAGAAAAAAAGTAAACTCAGTTAAATTCCTTATGTGAAAAATTATTTTGGCAGGAGGGGGGTCTCATGCTTTAAGTCTATGAGATTATTCAAATGAATATTCCAAAATTTCAAAGATCTATTCTTGCTCAATTTAGATGTGGAATTTTACCAATTAGAGTTGAAACTGGAAGATATAAAGGAGAATCATTAGAAGATAGGTTATGTATTTTTTGTTCTAAAGATGAAATAGAAGACGAGTATCACTTTTTATTAAATTGTACAGAATATTCCAATTTCAGAGCAGATTTATTTACTAGTATTAGATGTAACCCATCTTTGTCTATGTCAGTTCAAGATAGTGTAAATTTTCTTTTAACAAATTTTCCCAGGCAGACCTCAAAATATTTATACCTTTCATACATGCACCGACAATCTCTGTTGTATAAAAAAACGCCATGCGTAATATTTGTGTATATATTTTTCATATATTTTGTTAAAAGTGACATATAGGTCCGATGGGCCGGGTGTTTGGATATTAATTGTATTAAATGTTTTTCATTGTACTGTATAACACATGCCACTATAATAAACAATTTACTTACTTACTTACTTACTTATTCAATTAAACACGGATCCGCGTTTGGGGGGAAACAGAAACCCAAGAAGGGAGAGAGTCCCACTGTGTCCAAACATTCCAGTCAACCCAACTTAGGTAGCCATCGTCTGGACCCCCTCCCTAACTCCCCCATGCACCACGACCCACTGAACCCCTCCAAACCCCTGCCGTCCTTCACCAAGAAATTTGTCAAATGATGAGACACTCTGTGATACTTCTATAGTGCTAGTCTATTTTTAACCCTGACCTTTGACCTTTACTTCCACTTTTGTTTTTGGCTATACTTGAAAAAATATTCAAGATATTTTTTTCATTACTTTATATAAAATGGTGAGATTTGATGAGAACAATGTGTGTTAGTTGGTTTGTTTAATACTCATGCAGGTACAAAAAATTTTTTCAAAGGTATCAATGCATTTTCAAAATATAATCAATATAGCACCGCCCTAGCTAGCACAGGAATCCCTAATCCTATGACCATCAATTTCACAATTTTGGTAGAGAAATCAATGTCAATGCTTATTAAAATGATGCCAACAATTTGATTGATTGATGTCCAGGAGTAAAAAGAAAGATTTTAAAGACTGCATCAATTTTGGTGGTTTTAGCCCCACCCCTCAGGCCCCAGAGGACAGGAATCATGAAATTTCATAATTTTTTTCACCTTCACCTACAGATGCTTTATGCCAGTATTGATTGAAATTCGTTCAATGTTTGCAGAGAAACTGAAAATGTTCAAATGTTAACACAAAACACACAATGGACAAAAACAGATAGCAATAGGTCACTCAGGTGACCTGAAAAAAAATTCAAAAAAGTTAAAATTATGTTCGGACAAGTAATTTTCACTGTCACTTATCTGTATGGATAAGAGAAAACTAATGTAGAACCCCCTCTAATTTGTATCCACATGGGCGCATTTAGTTGCTGACTTTTTAAAGCTTTTAACGTGCATGTTATATCAGAGACAGCTAAAAAGAAATGAAAAAAGAAACACTTGCCTTTTGAAGACATTTATAGCTGTAATTAAAACATTTCACTTATTCCACTTCCTCATAGGTAAGTCTAATTGATAAATGTCTTTTTACTTACATATGACTTTAAACTCAGCCTGTAGATCCATTAGATGTCCCGAAAAATAAACATTCTTTGAGTTGTCACTGAACAAATATCACTCAGACAAAACCGAATTTTGTTTAAACATTTCCATTTTCTTCACAAATAATATCCAGATCTGTGAGAAGAGGCAATCCAAGTACCTCAGAAAGTGTGTTTCTTAAACTACCAAGTTTAAATTCAAAATATTTTTTTTTTCATAAAGGTACCATCCCATTTCCGATTCTTTAAAAAATGTAAACGAAAAATTTAAACAAAGTCGACATAATAAAGTTGTGTTTTATATTATGCAGAAGGCACCCTATAGTGAACAGATTGGTTCTGTACCATGCTCCCAATTCTACAAAAGTGCACACAAGATGTACTCTTACCAGGCACATTACACTTAGACCAGAAATAGATTATATACTCTTCAAAAGAACATGGCACTTTTCTGCACCAGCAAACACTCTTAAAGAAGACATGGAATCAGCACAGTTAATGCATACCTTGAGACTAAAAGAAAACAAGAGGCTCAGACCTTCAATACATAGAGGGTGTCAAGAATGTGTTTAATTTCAACCCAAAGTTCAAATTTGGTAATCCCAAAAGGTGAAGCCAGGTTTAAAGTCAATGGTTTTAAGATTGTTTTTTCTATAAGGAATTAAAACAAGTAAGTCGGATACAATTTAAATGGAATTAATCTTAAAAATGCCTTCATTCCTCTTGTTCATTAATGCAGAAGTTTTGAATAAATGTGTACTTTACATATACAAGTACATAGTACCTTAAGTAAATTACTCATATATATACTACATGCTAGTGTCCCTGTCATTCACCAGTTTTGATTAAGAAAATTCATATCCTTATTGAGCAATCACTGACTATCCAATGCACATGTTTAAACTAAGCTCAAAATGAATGATTGCATATAAAAAAATCTCTAATCATGGTCTTGCTGTTTTTGGAGATTTCAAAAGAATCTTGGATTCATTCCCATTGATTCCCCACTGTGGCCCAATCATTTCCTTGAGGAGGTTGAATTGGGGTTTGGGGGGGGGGGCAAAGTATCTTACTTCCCCTAATAAAAATTAACAGAATTCTGATTTTAAATAATGTGTTTGATCCCAAATGCTTATCGCCCTGTCTTGGAACAATTTGTTTAAATTACTGGAATAATAGTCATTGTCTGTTCAAAGTTGTCTTGAAACTAGTTCATTGAGTTGTACTATGTTTACATTTACCTAACAATAAATGCATTTCCTTTACTTGGCTGAACAAGCAATATAATTGATCACATATTTGTCCAAAAGTTCAATTATCAATATTTCTTTCTGTGTCTAGTCTTCCCCCAAGAAGACTTCAGAATGTGTTTGGTACACATACAATTCATAAAAGAAATGTAAACATTGTACATTTAGAAAGGAAAATATTAAAATGTCCATGTTTGATTTAATTCTTGCTGGGGTGTCTTATAAATATCGGAGAAGAAATTGAGCTGAATTTCATTTTAAATCTGATTGACAATGTATACCTTCTTTGGCCACAGTATACCTATAATGTATTTGGCAATTTAAATGTATTCATTGACCAATTCAAAAAGCACTACTTGAAGAGGATCGTTTTTTTATAGCTTTTTTCTTATATGCATTTATGATATTTTTGAAGGGTGAAATAGAGCTTGATTGTTTAACATTGGCTTTTGGAGCCTTGGGTCAAAGGGTTTTATTATTAAAATAGAACTGGTATCTTTTGCAAAGGCGAGGGATTGGAATTTTCAATTAGCAACATGAATTTGAAACATGAATCTGATGAAGTACCATGTATATGTTGGACTGCATCTTGAACCAATTGTAAAATAGCATTATGACGTGCTTAAAGCTTCTCTTGCCATAGTAAAACTTGGTTATAGCGAAATTCATGGGTTAGCAAATTTACCTAGCTATATCCATATTTCTTTATATCTGTATAAAGAATTCCTTAAATTAAGTATCACTACCAGGTTTGTTTCAACATTTTCTGCATGAGTCAGATAAGGTTAAAGTCTTTAGAGAATTTTTATTTTTAAGTACTATTACTCCTATGTTGACCAAACTTGCTTAGATGATACATCTAAGGATGCACACTATACCAATGATGCTTTTGATGCTCCATTTTCTAGGGCTGGGATGATATATCGAGATATCGATATATTGTGATATCTGTAAGGACGATACACATATCGATACATATGAAGAAATATCGCCCCAAAAATCTTAGTTCTGTTTTTCTTTGTTTATTTAACATTTGGGGTTTAATATACAAAATAATTAACTAAATATAAATATAGATATGAAATAGATATAGGATCTCCCATGAAAAACTTCTATTCTTGGATTAATTAAGTTAGAATTTAAAGTTGAAATTGGAAAACGGTTGTATATTTTCACAAACACGTTTCTTTTTCCAGCTAGGGTTAATTTTATTCTTAAATGTATTGGTGCATGTATTCATTAAATTGTTATTACAAGCATGTTTAATGGACTGTTCAAGTGATGATCTACCATTAGTATGATGTATTCAGTTAGAACTCTGATTTCTTTAAAGGGTGTGTACTATAATTTTTGGCTCAGAATCTGTGAATGAATAGTAACTAAAAAGTTATGCTTTGATGAACAACACATTAAAATCCCACTTAAAATAGGTAAACATAGTAACATTTTGTTTCTATCAGTTTAATGGGCTTAAAAACAGTTTTATACTATATAAACTGATAACAATTTATGTATATGAAGAAGTAGACAAACAACTTTGTTTTCTGGAGCACATGCAGTCATGCAATTTTTATTGACTTTCTGAATCTTGAATGTGTTAATATTATTTTTAAAAGAGGTATTAGACCCTGAACATAATTGCTGAAAAATAAGTTTATATGTGTAAATAAGATCTAAGTGGTGGTTAATAATATACTGAAATGTAGATCAATATAACTGTGAAATCTATCTTGCGTTGTTCCATAGTGTAAATTCAAACAGAAGCAATATATAACATTAAGTTTATATACATGGTCATAACTTTTGAAGGTTGGTGCAAAGGGTTTCTTGTCTCATACATGTGTTTTTTGTGTGAAGACGCTTTCTTCCAGGGTATCGTTTCTTTTGACGTCATGACCATAATCTTGAAGGTTGATTTACTTTTGGCAAAAAACTTTAACAATTGCTAATTGATTTTAACAGGTGATGCTAGGGCTTTCATAACTCACTTATATAGACTTTCCTGTGTTACCAATACTTTTGACCTTATGATATTGATCTTGTAGTGCAAGACTTACTTTTTAAAGATGTTAACCTAGGCTATATTTTCTGAATGGTTGATGCTATGTGTATTCCTTGTGAGTTGTGACATGGCCTTTCTTTGGCTACCAACATTTTTGAACTCTTGACCTTTGAAGCATGACCTATACTTAAAAATAACTTTAAACCTTAATTGGCCTTGAACTTTTATTTAGGGGCATGAATGTTTCAAAAAGCAAATCTTGGGTCATTAAGGTCTTCTGTTTCCAACAGAAGACCTTCTACTGATTCTGTTGGTTAAGATTATTAAGGTCTTCCGTCTTCAGCGGAAGACCTTATTGTTTTTCTTAGGTTTCTTTTCCACTATTTTTATTATTGAGTTGGCTCGCGTAGCGAGCTACTCCTTGTTGATGCAGCCATTTCAGAGCTGTAAAATTTTTCACGCATTCATCAAGGTGATCCATACGCCAGATATGATAGTTCTAGCAAAAAATGCTTTTATTTGAGTGATTGTATAAACTTAGGAGGTAAAAACTGTATAAAATTTCATACTGTTACCTTATTTATGTCCTCATGCTTTTAAAGAATTTTTTGATTTAATATCTGTACAGGTTCAATAACTGCGTATGAATATAATATTGTTCACGCATGTTAGGTGGATCTAATCTTCCCATGTGAAGTTTATGTATAACTGACCTAGAATACTCCATTACACAAACACCTGCTGCTCTCATGCATTAGCTGCAGTTAGTGTGCTTGAAAAATCTATTTTTAGAATCCATATTTGCTGTGTGAATCTTTATAAACTAATTACTTCATACCACTGACCACTGCAGCTAGTGTGCTTAAATTCATTATAGAATCCTGGTTTGTAGTGCTGCTTTTCACAATAATATGTGTGGAAGCCCAATAGTGCCAACCTGTATTTATAAATAGGAAAAGCAATATATGTATACACTTTATTTTTGAACCGAACATGGAGACATATAACATGTATAATATTCAATCTCTTATATTCAATCTCTTAAGATGCAAAATAAACTGGTATGGTGCCAAATGTATGAAAAAAGCTCAATTAACTTGAGCGAGTCAACTCACAGGCCCTTCAGGCCTTTGATTGTTTTTTAGCTCTACTGGTCAGAGACCAGAAGAGCTTATGCGATAGTAATGCGTCCGGCGTCCGTCCGTCTGTCCGTCACTTTTTCCTATCCACAGTGCTCAGGTGAGCGATGTGGCCCATGGGCCTCTTGTTATTATATTAATTTACCTCTCAGGGAGCTACTTGTAAATCACCCTTCAATGTGAAAATAACAGAGTTGTTGATGTTTTACCTCATTAACACAGTAACTTGCTAAATGAATACCAATTCTTGACGCAAAACAACTAAATATTTTGTTAATTGTTGTCATATTGATACAAAATCTGTGAAATGATAGGCAGCTTCATGATTTTGTTTGCTTTAGTTAATATAATTGTCCCTTGAAATTTTCAATCTTGGTAGGTCACCAATAGTTGCCAATGAAAGTCAATATTGGATGAAGATTTGCACATTGGCTAGTAAGAGATAATTTTATTGTAAGCACTTAACGAGACATCTATTTTTACTACCTAGCTCTCAAAGATATTGGGAAAAACTCTTTACTTGGTGACTCTAGAAATACATACCATCCATATTCACTGCACCATATGGGCAAAAATGTGACTATATAAAACAGCTAAAACAAGGTACAGTTTCAAAACAAATTTTGCCCTGTATTTTTTAAAATGTGAGAGTGATGTAATAAATTAAAATTGATGCTTTTTGAAGCGATAAAATCCCATGTCGTAAGAAAATACTAATAATATTTTTCATAGTGAACCTGTGCATGAACCTGTGCATTTGTGAGTATTTTCTTAAATTTTATTGTAATTTTCTTTCAGAAAACATACAGCACATGCATCGCCCATAAAGATTTTGAGATATCTGATTTTTCAAAGCATTTTACTCAATATATCTAAAAATTAAAGTGGGCAATGGCTTTGGACACTGTTTTCTAAAGGAAAAGACCACAGCATTTAGTCATTTTAGGCTTTTCTCCTTAAAACTAAGAAATTTACCAACTTAATGATGTCATATTTTCAGAATGGTCCTCCATCATGCCATATTCTTCAATGATGTATCATATTCACCTACTCATATCATATTTATCTCTCATATGTTAAAGCCAATTAAATAACTTCTTAAGAATATTATATAAATATTTAGGGCACAATAAAAGATCAAAACATACCTTCTTCTTTTAAATTATTATATAGATAGCTATATAAGTATACTATCAGTCCATTTCAAATATTCTGTTTACCCTTATTGATCTCTTACAAGCTAATTCTGAGAAGTTGTGTCCCCTGCTGAAGAAAAAAAGAGGAGCATGCTCAGATTGGGGGGTCGAATCCCCCCGTTTCTCTGGATTTGCAGAATTATAAAATTATGTACTGAGGCAAACAAAAAATGCCAATATGGATAAAGATTTGACTGCTTATTCTTTAAAAAATTTATCACACAATAATAATAGTTTGTACATGTCATGCATCATAACTTCTTCATTTCAGATGCTAAATACTATCATTTAGTAATTGATAAAAAAAGAAAAGAAAAAAGGCTTAATAGGGAGTCGAACCAGGGGCCTGTAGGATGCTAAGCAAGAGTTTTTCCCCAAAAATTAGCTCCTTCATGTTTTGAAGGTTTTGAGTTCCAACCTTTAATCACCATTCTGCTCAAAGTTTAAGAACATTTAAAAAAAATACCCCATCCCAACCCCTCTTTAATTTTTTTTTTTTTTAAATTGCATGGCCTGTGTTTACTTTGCAGAAAAAACAATTATTAAAACCACATTCTAGCTGACAAAGAGGAAGAACTAAATGGATCAACAATACAAGTTCTTTTTAACTTGATGAGTGAGTGTAATAAAATACAGGTGTAAATTCACTTCCAATACATATTCAAGACAGATTTTCTTTTTCTCACTTTGCACTTTAATTTTACAGGATGTGGATGAACTTTATAAGTGCAAACAGTATGTTTTATTACTTGAACATGGTGATTACCAAAGTAAAGATCCCTTGTGGCTTGATGGGTTTATTTTAACAATTTTCTATTAATTGAGATAACAATTTTTATCTTAAGAAAATGCAGTTATCTTCTTTTCAATCTTTCATCATGTTCATAAAAATGCTAAAATTAATAATATATTTCCTAGTCTTAAAATTTCCAAGGACCATTTTGCTTTCTTAGCTAACACCCCCTATTCAAAGCTAGAAGATAATTTAAGAGCAAATTCCTTATTTAAAGAAAAACTTTTATAAACTTGTTTAAAACTCTCATATATAGAGATTGAAACTTGTCAAAGGAAAGGTCAAAATGGTAAATGCATAGCAGCTCTCATCAAAATGTTTGTTTGTTTCTTCCTACATACGATAAACAAAAGTTTGAAGTCAAAGTCAAAGGAAAGATCAAGATAAAATTTTGAACAGCTCTCACCTCTATGTATAGGCATATTTTAAAGTTTTATAGAAATACACAATTTAGCAAAAGACAATTATGTTCAGCATAACTCATGTAATAACACAGTCACTGGAACCCATGAAATTACTTCTCTATATCTGTAATTCGTTATAACAGTATAAGAAACTCATTAAATTTATATAGCTGGGGATCCAAGATGACTTCACTGAATCAATAAATTTGCAATACCCCTGTTTGTACTATATGAATTTTGCTGTATCAGAATATACGTTTTGATTAAAATATCTTTAATAATTTCATTGGTATTGAACTTACTACCATTTTCAGTTAAGTCAGGTACAGGTTAAAGGAAAGGTCAAAGCAAAAATGTTAATGCAGTTGAATAGCTCTCATTAATTTGTATAAACATACAAGAAATCTCTAAAAAATCTTGTAAGTTGAATAGTTTCTTTGATCTTGAGCTTTTAAACCATTTTCAGATAAGTGAGGTCCTGATGTCAAATTAAAGGTCAAGGTCCAAGGTCAGAGTTCGTTATAACACTAAAATTTTACAAAGATTTATTAAGAATTTAAATTGCCAGGGGACCAAGAAAAACTTCGGTATATCCATTCAAGCGTTCCGAATCCTCGTCGCCAATGTAATATATTCACTAGTCTTGGCCCAAAAAGTCAAAACATGATAAACATGCGACATTTATTCCCGAAGCTTCTCTTCTCTATATATAGTACCCCGAGCCCGATCCCAATTCAAACACATTACAAACAGGATGGAAGACCTACTTGTTGCTTTGCAACGAGCTTTGCTCTAGTTCTGATAGTATTCTTATGAAAAAGGTTTAATGGCCAGTTTGTTATTAACATTGAAATAAGATATTATGTGAATTGTAGGACGGAATCAAGAGCAACCTTGTGTAGTTCTTATTAAAAAAAAATTTGGTTATAAGCTGCAGCATCTTCATCAATTAGTATTCATTTGTGAAACATGTGAAAGCCACACAACTGGAAAGTGATAAAAAGCTAAAGGCATATGTAGAATAATAATCTTCATGATGACAAGTTCACCAACACATTTTGTCCATCATTTGATATAGTGGAGGTATGTGCACCTCTCATTTTACTTTTTGATTGGACACATATTTTTGGTTTCCCAGAGCAAAAACATGGACACATTTTTCTATAATATTAAAGGGTACCCATCTCTCATCATGATTATCAAACATAGACTTTGCCATTATAACCATATAGGAAGTGGGGAGTATCATTTAGTGAGCTCATTGCTCATAGTACGTCTAGTTCCACTTGCACTGTGTTTCATTCTGATTAGGACAGGAGAATTGATTAGTGGTAGGGAAACACATCCCATCTAAGCACCCCCACCCCCAAATTAGTTGTAAAAGTAAAGTCCATGTTTTGCTCTGAGAGACCCAAAATAAGTGTCAGATCAAAAGTAAAATAGGAGGTGCACAATGGCATTATGTAATAAATAATCTGAGAAAGTCTCTTTAATAAAAGTTTATTCAGTGGTATAAGAGGAGATGTGTATATAAGAGAGATGGGTATATAACCTTTATAATTATAGAATGAATGGCCATGTCCATGTTTGGCATTTGGAAACTCAAAATAATTGTGTCCGATCATGAAGTAAAATAGGAGGTGCGCAATGGCACTGTGTAACAAAGATTCTGTTAAAGTTTCATTATTAGTGATTTCAGTTGTATAAAGTCACAACCTATGATGACAGCTGCGCTCAAGGTAAAAAGTACATGCCTCCTAACTGCAAGCTTTATGACTGGAAGTTTCTTCTAATCCATGATTGGTTGCTCATGCAACAGACTATTTCTTTGTCAATGTTGATAATATGAGTTGACCAATCACACAGCGGCAGCTGAATTGTTTACGCTGGATGCATCTGTCGAAAAAGATTGTGACGTACTGCAAAACTTCACACTTAACTGAAATTACAAATAAAATTCATTCAATGGTAAAAGAGGATTAATTGGTGGATAAGAGATGGGTACTCTAAAGTGTCATAGATCCATGGAAGGATGGACGTACAGAAGAAGTAGGGTTATCCTGATCACTATATTCCCTCCCGCTTTCAAGCTGGGGGTATAATAAATGTTCTTGGCCTAAATATATGTCTATCCTGTCCTTCTAGCTTGATCTGACATTTGAAATCTTCCCCAGGGTCCTTAGATTGTCATTTATCGAATGCTGGCTAAGTTGATATACATGTATTTGTAAAATGAAACTTTATTACATATTAATTTTGTAATGGAGAACAACATGATATTTACTTAGGTGTTTATTATTTTTTCACGCTGAAAAAAACAAAACAAAAGTGCATCATACCTATGTACCTCATGGCAGCAAAAGTTCACTGTGATCAATTTACAGAAAATAAGAAATTAATTCTCTCATCATTCTCATATTCTTACCTAAGTTTTTTTTTCATAGAAAATGAACGAAATTACAATGTATTATAGGTTTGTATGAAATATAGTCCACTCCATAAAAACTTGGAATTATGTCCTGTTTTTTTAGATTAAAAATGATTCCAGTTTTATAAAGTAAAGTACATAGGAAATAAGTATTATTGAAGATTCTGTGGAGTCATTGTATTTCAAATAAGTGGGGACAATCTGTGTTGGTAATCAAAGTAAATTCACCGATTCATGTAACTTGAAAATATAGAAAAAAAATTTCCTCTTCTTCTTTAAATTTGTGTTTTAGCTCAATTTCATAGATTTTTTTTTCAAACGAAATATGGTGATACATACTGATGAAATCTTTCCAATTCAGAACAGTTTTTGACCTTGACATATTCTTTGATCTTGTATTCACCTTTACCAAATTTTTGTGTAGCTAAGTTTCTTAGAAACTATTTAGATATTTTCATCAAACATTAATACAGTAAAACTCGTTTAGTACGAACACAGATATAGCGAATTCACAGATATACCGAAGTTTTTCTTGGTCCCCTGGCAATTTAAATTCTTAATAAATCTTTGTAAAATTTTAGTGTTATAACGAACTCTGACCTTGGACCTTGACCTTTAATTTGACATCAGGACCTCACTTATCTGAAAATGGTTTAAAAGCTCAAGATCAAAGAAACTATTCAACTTACAAGATTTTTTAGAGATTTCTTGTATGTTTATACAAATTAATGAGAGCTATTCAACTGCATTAACATTTTTGCTTTGACCTTTCCTTTAACCTGTACCTGACTTAACTGAAAATGGTAGTAAGTTCAATACCAATGAAATTATTAAAGATATTTTAATCAAAACGTATATTCTGATACAGCAAAATTCATATAGTACAAACAGGGGTATTGCAAATTTATTGATTCAGTGAAGTCATCTTGGATCCCCAGCTATATAAATTTAATGAGTTTCTTATACTGTTATAACGAATTACAGATATAGAGAAGTAATTTCATGGGTTCCAGTGACTGTGTTATTACATGAGTTATGCTGAACATAATTGTCTTTTGCTAAATTGTGTATTTCTATAAAACTTTAAAATATGCCTATACATAGAGGTGAGAGCTGTTCAAAATTTTATCTTGATCTTTCCTTTGACTTTGACTTCAAACTTTTGTTTATCGTATGTAGGAAGAAACAAACAAACATTTTGATGAGAGCTGCTATGCATTTACCATTTTGACCTTTCCTTTGACAAGTTTCAATCTCTATATATGAGAGTTTTAAACAAGTTTATAAAAGTTTTTCTTTAAATAAGGAATTTGCTCTTAAATTATCTTCTAGCTTTGAATAGGGGGTGTTAGCTAAGAAAGCAAAATGGTCCTTGGAAATTTTAAGACTAGGAAATATATTATTAATTTTAGCATTTTTATGAACATGATGAAAGATTGAAAAGAAGATAACTGCATTTTCTTAAGATAAAAATTGTTATCTCAATTAATAGAAAATTGTTAAAATAAACCCATCAAGCCACAAGGGATCTTTACTTTGGTAATCACCATGTTCAAGTAATAAAACATACTGTTTGCACTTATAAAGTTCATCCACATCCTGTAAAATTAAAGTGCAAAGTGAGAAAAAGAAAATCTGTCTTGAATATGTATTGGAAGTGAATTTACACCTGTATTTTATTACACTCACTCATCAAGTTAAAAAGAACTTGTATTGTTGATCCATTTAGTTCTTCCTCTTTGTCAGCTAGAATGTGGTTTTAATAATTGTTTTTTCTGCAAAGTAAACACAGGCCATGCAATTTAAAAAAAAAAAAAATTAAAGAGGGGTTGGGATGGGGTATTTTTTTTAAATGTTCTTAAACTTTGAGCAGAATGGTGATTAAAGGTTGGAACTCAAAACCTTCAAAACATGAAGGAGCTAATTTTTGGGGAAAATATTAAAATAAATAAAAAGCTTGTTTTGGTCTTAAAATGTTGAAACCATAGATAAGAAAATAAAAGATATATTAAATAAAGTGTTGAAGTGACATTCCTTCTTGATTAATCAAGTAGTTAAACAAAAGTAAAACATTGCTATAGTGTAGCTGTTTTATTATTGGCTGCACGTGGGGAAAAGAGATGTTATTATTTTACTAGTTCAGTAAAATAATTCTCAATGATTACATGAATAAAATCATGAGTTAAATATTTTAAAAACTAATTGCTTTAAACTAAGTTTTAACCGTTGTTATTATGTTTCAATTTCATTATCATTTTGCATCAGATAATTGATAATTTATGGTTAAATAAATACTTTACAATAGGTACTCGCCATCCTGGGAGTGTGTAAAATAGGAAAGGAAATTGTCATGATTTTCCGGATAATAATAAAGTGGTAAAAGTGTATGGTGAATAAAAAATTGAAAAGTTGCTCAACTAGTAAAAACTTGTTTGAATATGCTGTACAGCTGCGAATGACACAAAGAAATATATATTCATTCTTAATCAAAGTTGGCAAAGCATCATTTAATAGGTGAAGATAACAAACACCTAAAAAATCTATGAACAAAACAAATCTGTGAACAGTGCATAAAGCATTGACCCCTGGAAATTCCAGTGAAGGAATCGGGTGCCTATAGAAGGAGTAAACATCCATTCTTGACTAAGTCACACCCTCTGTAAGACATAAATTTGTCAGGGAGATGGAACGTGAAACCTTAATTTTTTGTTGTTATTTGTCTTAATTGTTTTAAAAGGGGGCCTCTCAAGTGTCACAGTTTTCCTTTTTTAATGGAGTATTTCACAGAAAATGTTACATACTAAGTATACCTACAGAACAAATCAAAAACAAAAAAGAAAAGCTATGCTATTACAAGTAGCAGTCTTCACTAGCATTGTTAGATCTGGCCTGGGGGCCATAAGACTTAGACGAGCTTACCTTTGATCTCAATCTCACTTTTCCGCTATATATTCCTTTCGAAAAAGTGAGACTGAGATCAAAAGTGAGCTCATCTAAGTTTTATGGCCCCAGGCCAGATTTGATTCGAATGTATATAACTATGTAACAATACATAAATGGATCGGGCAGCAGGCATAGCCTATATAAACCCTCTCAACAGTGTTAGATCTACAATTACAGATACAGTTTTTATGGATAATTCTCAGGTGCTAATTTTTTGTATAATATGTTTTAATTCTTTGATTGGCAGTTTGATGAGAAGAAAGATCTGAGACACACTGATCACTCACGGCTTTCATGAAGAACAACCTGATCTCATAAGGCTGGTGATGATGGGCCAGGAAATGTCCAGGATGTATTAAAACATGAAGAGAGAAGGTATTTATTGGTCATAATTAATCTTAACCAAATCAAAACAACACCATAAAACTTCAATTTTGTCGGAGAGAATAAATATACGATTAACATATAATTACTGCAAGGGAGGTTATTCAAATTGTAAACATTAAATTGTCAGGAAAGTTAACCACCCTAAATAATGCAGGGTCCAAAGAAAATTTTGAGCATTGGAAATGAAAACTACTAACAAGGATTATTAGTAGCTATTCAGTAGCTTGCACCATGCGCCATTGTCACATTGAAGTGAAAAATGGTGTATTAAATCAACCATTGGGGCACTAAGGTGTGCATTCAATTTTTAGCGATGATATTTAAACAATAAAATACTTTCTTTAGTTGTTAGTACGGGAATGAATGTCGCAGCTGTTGCAGAAAAACTACATACTCGCGTGGGTTATGTAAACTTTTTTCTGCAATAGCTGTGACATTCATTCCCATTTTTCTTTTTTGTTTATGAAAACTTCGCCGTCACTACTCACAAGATGTTTGTTTAATATAAGTACTTTGTCAAATTAGTTTGCGGAATCCAAGGCTCCCCAACCTTGGCTGTAAACTTATTGATCACCATATTCATGTGATTGGGTAATAAAAAAATAAAAAAAACAGAAAAAAAAATTAACTTCAAATTTGTGAAAGTGCAAGGATGTGTCAATCAAACCCGCCCAAAAAATTTGAAGTTTTAATAACTTTTAGATGAACTTTGTGATATTATACAGAAAATCTGTGTCCATGCACCTTCAATGTCTGAAGTGAGTTAACTCCTCAACACAGTGTAGGAGTTATCTTTCTTGTCCTTGTCATGGATTACCAAAAAAATTTATATAACTGATGTTTGTAGGGCAGAAAAAAATATTGATTTTTCACCCACATACTGAGAACTATTTTCTGATAATTATTTTTTTGCTAGGAAGTTGTGCATTTGCGCCTGTGACCAATATTTATAAGGCTTTCTTTAATATGTTGAGTATCTATAAACTTTAAGATAAATGACAACAAGGGTATTGTGAAGTGGGGTATCCATTGGGAAGAGCATATCTATAAATCCAGGCAGTGTTTGACATTGATACAGATGCAAATTACACCACTTCTGTTTTCAAATAACCAACAAACAAACACACGCACACACACACACACATGATTGCATTTCTATATCCTAATTCCTCTCTACAGAAATAATAACATTGCGACCCCATCCACTTATTCCCTTTCCTTTCAAAATGTGTGTTTTAAACCACCACATTCTATTTTTTTTAAAAGAAAAATAAGTTTTTTGGTAATTTTAACATTGATTGATGCATGAATAAGAGTTTAAAAACAGTTCATAAATGATTAATTTATTTTAATATTAATTATGAAATACCTGTACTGTACTGTTTGCAAGAAGACTTTTTGACTTTAAAGTTATGGATTAATAATATTTGGTTCCTTTTTTTTTTAAACAAAATTTTAAATTATACAGGCCATTCTAAATTTTAGTTTAATATTCTAAAAAATCAAGAACTTAGTTGTATTAATATGGAATTTTAAAAGGGAATAAAAATAAAGTGTATTTATTTATTTTTATTATTTGCTAAGAATTTCTTGTTTGTGAAATTAATTAATCAATTTGCTTATTTTTAAGATATGTAAATTATTTCCTTTTCTATTGCTGACCCTCAGACTTTGGGTCTTGAAGTTGATATGTCTCCATAGTGACACTACCTGCAGGCACTAGAATAGCTTACGTTGATGTACGCTAGCATATTATAATGAAGGGTGAAATCTGGAAATGATCATTATAAAAAAAATGACAGAAAAATGAATGTCTTGGAAGAAGTATAAAACCCTGTCAGAAAATATTTGATATACATACATCAATCCCGTAACAAGACATAGTGTGGTTGACAAATGAGAGTTGATTGGGTCTCGATATAAAAGGATTATAAAACAAACTTATTGATCCAAGAGTACTTTAAGCGAAACGGATGAAAAATCTGATTATTCCTAGGAGCTGGACCTGTCAGATGATTCAATCTTGACTTACGGTTGGAATCGTTAAGTTTAGGGTCTGCTATTGGCCTAGAATACATTTTTCATGATCTGCTTTTTTTTCACACTGAATGACTGAGTGACATAGATACACTTTAACCATTGAGCTTATGTAATGATGTCAGAGGTTTGGCTGAAGCACATGTTAGTTAGCACTGAATAGAGTGTCCTGTGAATCGAGTCTCTAGCAGCAATAGTATACTTATAAAGGATGGAAAAAGAAGATTTCCCAATGGTTTCCCTTATTGGTAAGTTTTAGAATAATGAATGAAATCATATGGTTCTTGATTATTGTGCTGTGGTTAAACTTTCTAGTAATGTATACACTAATTGTCATCAAATATTATTGTGGTTAATGCATCATGAAGTTTTATCATTAAAACAAGAGGGCTTATTATCAGTGCATGATAATTGCTTTTTTATTTATCTTCACATATGTATCTTCTTGAGAGAGTTAGAATATATAATTTTTAGTGTTTCATTCAGTCTGAAAATAAATTATTTAAATGGATATTTATATATCCTAAAAATATTATTTACAGATTTATTTATAAATAATATTCTCAGTGAAATTATTTTAAATCCCCCCAAAGGGGCAGGGGAGGGATTAATTGTCACAATTTTATTCAGTGTATGGGAGAATACCCCCACCTCCTATATTGTTAGAAATTCTTCCTTTATGCTCCTGGCCATAAGGTGGCCCATGTGGCGCAGTGGTTAGAGCATCTGCTCTAGAGTCACGAAGTAAAGAGTTGATCCTTAAGTGGCGGGTTCGAATCCCAATGCGGGAAGTGGAGAATGGTCCTTAGGATGAGACTGTATAAATCATGGTCCCATGTTGCAGTAGGTGCAGGCTTAAAAAAGATCCCCTTGCTCAATGGCCCTGATTACGGAGTATAGCACAAAATTTGCAGTTCTCCACTGGCAAGCTGAGGCCCCGGTCTCCATATGAGTTAAAAATTCTCTCGAGGGACATTAACAACACACAAACAAAACAAATCTATGCTCCTGGGTAATCAACAAACAAATTTAATGTATAGTTATGATGAGGAAGGGTGTCTCTTCCAAAATTGTGACTTTCATGGCCCCTGAGTCAGGAGTTCTTGTGTTAGGGTGGGGCTCTATTGATACATAGTAAAAATTGTGCATTAATTCTTTGAAAATCTCTTTTTCTGCTATTGGGTATTAATAAACTCGCTACATATGTAGTTATGATAAGGTTACCTCTTCTGAAATAGTGAATTTCATGGCCCCAGTGTCAGGGGTTCTGGTGTTAGGGGGGTTATATTGATTACCGGTATACGAGTATAGTGAAAATGCATTATTTCTTTAAAAACCTTCTCCTCTGCTCCTGGGTATTAAGCTGATGAACTACTTTCATAGTTGTGATGAGCAAGGGTCTTTCTTCCAGGATTGTGAATTTCAAGTCCCCTGGGTCAGGGATACTTTATGGAGGGGGGGGGGGTGCCTCACTCTAATGATTATATACTAAAAATGAATCAATGATTTGAAATCTGCTCCTTGATATTAATCAAACATTTATCATGAGCAAGGGTGCCTTTTCCAAATATGTAAAATGTGTGGTCCCAGAGTCCAGGGTTGGTGGTTAGAGCCCTACTGATTATTGCTGATTATTACTGATTAGTTGGAATGCATTTTTTTAAACTCCCTTCTGCCTTTGAGTATTTAAAAGTAACCAAACTAAGCATTCTAAGTGTATAGTTCTGATGAGTAATGAGTGCTTCTTTCAATATTGTGAATGTCATGGCCCGATTGGCCTCTGGTTAGAAAAACACAAACCAAATTCAAGTGATAAAAGTTGTTACATGATGCTCATGTGACCATTAATGTCATGCGCCTCTTTTACAGATGAGTAAAGAGGTAAAACGAGCAAATTCAAAGAATTGTGGCACCTTGCTTTAGGTGTCTTTGTGGGTGAGATGTTATTTTCATGATATATTGTGTCAAATATGAATGTCCTATCTTATGTCATTTAGAAATTATCACCGAAAATATTTTTTTTTGAAAATAAGGTCAATCGTGAAGTTCAAGGTCAAGGGGTCAGAAATTACAGCATGCTCAGAAATATCTTGTCACAAGTAATGCACATGTCAAAAAATATGAAAGCCCTATCTCTTCTCAATCAAAAGTTATAAGGAACAAGATGTGTTTGTGAAACACTCATTCCCGTATGGCAACATATTTAAGATTAAACTTTTCTTAAATGCAAATCAAATATATTGGTACCCAAAGTAGGGTCTTCTCACAAGAAATACAATTTTGAAATGTGATAGCCCAGGTAGCACCACCTATTCAAAAATTATGGCCAAAGATAAGTTTTTGAAAGGTAGGTGAAACTCCAAGGTCAAAGGGTCAAAGATGTTCGTTTCTTAAGAAAAGGTCTTGTCATAAGTATTACATATGTGAAGTATGAATGCACGAGCCCTAACTGTTCAAAAATTATGGTCAAGGTTAAAGTTTTAAAAAGTAGGTCAAACTCCAAGGTCAAAGGGTCGAAGTTCTTGATATCCAATGAAAGGACTTGTCACAAGAATTGAATATGTGAAGTATGAAAGCCCTAGCCCTAACCCTTCAAAATTATGGTCAAGGCATTTTTTTTACAAGTAAGTCAAACTCCAAGGTCAAAGGGTCAAAGTTCTTGGTATCCAATGAAAGGTCTTCTCACAAGGATTACAAATGTGAAGTATGAAAGCCCTAACCGTGCTATCCCTTACTATTTCAAAAGTTATGGCCAAGGTTAAATTTTTTGATAAGAACATAAATCTCCAAGATCAAGATAAAAGTTGGTATCTAATGAAAGGTCTTGCCACAAAGAATACATATATGAAATATGAAAATCCTAGTATCTACTGTTCAAAAGTTATGGCCGAAGTAAAAGTTTTGAATTTTTTGTAAAAGTGGGTCAAACTTCAAGGTCAAGGTCATAGGTCAAATTTGGTGGTAGCCAAAGAAAGGTCTTGTCACAAGGAATACACATCTTAAATATGGAAGTCATAGCTCCACTTAATCAAAAGTTATGGGCATGCAAGGTTAAACTTTTTGTGGTGGATGGACAGACTGACAGACGAATGGAATTTAATGTCCCCTCGCTTTCCTGAAAGCAGGGGACAAAAGAATTTAGCACATGTCTTAAGGTAGGATTCTTCTCAAATTTCTTGTGTTTAAAGATTAATAAAATTTTCACAGAATCAAGAAGACAATTTCACTAAGTGATTGTATAAGTGAGTATAACTTTGACCATTTAATATTAGAGGCAAGGTCAGGTCAAGGTCAAAACCTTTTCCTTGGACATTAAGAATGAAAAAATTACTGATGCCAATCATGCGATTCCTACTTGTATTCAAAGTATTGAATGTTTCTTTTTGCATAAAAAGATACATACTACCATATAGGGCCTATAAGATAATATTACCAAATTGACATAAATGATTTAACTTAAATGGATATTAGCTAGTCCCAATATTTCTCTACTTTTCTTAAATTTTCAGGATATACTAGGGCCATTCAAAATTTATGCGGACTCTGCTATTATTTACTCTTATAGACGTCAAATAGTTATGAAATTTCACAGAAATATGTATCTGAAAGATTCCAATAAATTTTGGACAAAATTTCTGTATTTAAAAAATTTTTTCCTAAAATTACTATGTGTTGATATCGCTGTCATGGAGAGGTACGGAGCAAGACAAAAAATGTGGAACAAAAGCATGCGGAATCCAAAATCTAACTCCTTAATTTTCTATAATTAGCGATATTTTTTGACAATTTTCTCAAATGTATCTTTTTATTGTTCTATAACTATGTACTCAGATTTCTGAGGTGATATTTGAAGTACAAACAGATATGTAGTGATTTTCCTCCGATGCAATTCCTGTGAAAATGATGTTCCCTGAATTTGACGGAGCACCACACGTTTGTTAAATTATGTGTAATGCTCAAGATATCGCAAACATAGATAAAAAATATGCAAAATATAACATGTAGTAAACTAGGGTATTTGTGACATTTGTCTACAAATAGCAAATTGGATTTTTAAACCGTTAGACATCTGTAGAAAGGCTATACGGGAGGACGGGAAGATTATCGACCAAAACTTTATCCGGACTGTAAAGAAAGTACGTGATTGAGAGTGAACAATGTCGCACTATTTCTCATAAATACCTGCAGATTTTGCTTTTGAAAAAAAATAAGAATATGCTTTACTTGTTTTATAGATTTTAAGCTTGACAAGAAATGGTGTATGGATATTGAGTAGGAAAGGTAACTCAAACGATACAGGAACTCAAAGGAAAATGTTGAGAAAATGATGAAAGTTTATCTTTCTTTATTATTGTTGTTGATGTCGAAGATTTTGCTGCTCCGTGACTTAATTATATGTCCTGATAAATCACCCAAAATTGATATCAATTTAAAATATTTTGATATGAAATTTATATGAAGACCATATAAGTAAAGATTCTTTCATATTATGTGTGACATTTTGCCCAATTATGTCTTCAAATATTTTTTCTATGCAACAAGTTCGCTTTATTTTTGAACAGCCCTCGTATTAGTTATTTTCATATGCTTCTATATTTAAATTTTTCTTATTTTCACATTATGGTAAAGTTGTATATGGATACAAAATGATACAAAAACAATAAGTTTTGATCATTTACTAATTAGAGAGAAAAAACACTTCTTATGGAATTTTGGCTCAAATCTGTACTCAGATTGGAAGTTTTTAAAAGCTTACATAGTTCTAGTTTGTTTGAAAAATCATTTTAATTTGATATATTTTGAAACTTTACTCCCATAGTATTTATTTATATAAGTTACATTTCTTAAATTTCTTCAAGTCTTTGATTGTGTAAAAATTATAGCTAAATTCATTGTCCTATAAAGAATTTGAACGGCAGAAAAGAAGATATTTTCATATGCCACCATTCTGCCAAAAATATAGTCCCTGCTAGTTTTCAAACACAGTTTACCATTTCTATTTAATGTTGTACAATTGTGATGAGGAAAGAAAAATATAAGTGTTTTAAATCTCTTACACCTAAATATATAAGGCATATAAGCAAGTATACTTTGAATATTTCATCTAGTCAGAAACCAGAGAAGAATCCTACCTTAAATTGTTTAATATAATACAAAGACAAAACAGTGCTATTTGATATTGCTTCTCAATTGAATGAAGTGAAAATTCTTAATTTCCTAATTATACCTAAACCTGATGTACCCAATATTGCATGCTCTGGTGCAGTGTACTGGAAAAATAATCTTAATGTTTGTTTCAAGGCTGAAAATATATATTATTAAGCTAGTAAGTGTTGTAAAAGGTTTGAATTATCTGTTGCTGAGTATTGGGTGTGGTAATCAGTCTTCCACCATACATTAAGATTCTGTTCTTCTTCTTTTGTTCTACCTAATCTAGAATTGCATTACGTGTGTGTGTAGTATTATATTGATGTACTTTGTTCTCGTAAAAGTTCTAATAAAAGTCTATCACTCAAAACAAAAAACAGCTTTTTTTTATGTAATGAAAAACATTCACTAATATTCTTATAATAATCAATAAAAAAGTATTTTTTTCCAGATCTCATTTCAGATATCATTGGATAGAGAAGCTGGGTGATCAAATTACTTGTTTTGATTTTTGTTCAGTCATTTTTAGCTCAGCTGAGCCATAGACCCAAGTGAACTTTTCTGATAAAAATGTGTCTATAGGCTATATGTAATAAACTGTTTGAAAACTTGTCACATTTTTAACTTTTAAGTAGACAAAAACCACTGGGCCAATTTCAACCAAACTTGAAAAGAGTTTCATTGGGTGTGGAATTCAAATTAGTTCAAATGAAATCTTGCATCTCAGATGATCCTCCAAGGGATCCTCCAAGAGAAGATGAAGAATAGGTGAATATTAATAGCATCTATTTAAACTTTTCTCAAGAACCACTGGGCCAGCAAAGATGAAACTTTTGTCTGGAAGTTTTATAGGACAATGTAGAATCAAGTTTCTTTATAACTCTTATTGTATTCTCCTTAGACCTTTCCATCCTTTCCTTCTTAAAATGTTGCCTATGATGCTCTCAGAAGCTGTGATATTTGCCCCCCATTTTTCTGAAAGTAGGAAATATTTTAAATTTGGTCTGCCTTTTCCATCTATCCATCAGTTTGTCTGTGTGTAACACTCCCGTTTCCAGAAGATATCTCAAGAAGCCTTTGAACTTTTACAAATAGATTTGATATTACAACTCCCTATGTCTAAAAGAAGACCCCTTTGGATTTGAGGTCAAAAATCAAGGTTATAAATTCATCTGTTGTATGTTCCACTTATTACATGGTGACATCAAAGGTCATGGTCAGGGAAATAAATATTGCATATACTAGTATAGTTTTCAAATTTCTGTAAGCTTTGCAATAAAACAATATAATTTCTTTAACTAAAAAAAAACAAAACTCAATGACTCGGGCCAAAATCTCGACTGAAAGGTCAAGGTTGGCCTTTCATCTCCGTCTGCCATCATATTTTGGTTTAGTTCTTCCACTCTCTTCTCTTTTATGAAGCAATTTGGACACAAATTGACTCAGTAAGCATTTCTGAAGTTGTGTTTGAAGATTATTGATAAGTGATTGTTATCGAATTAAAATAATGAGATAGATGTTGAACCAAAGAGTTTGTAAGGAGAGGGGCATACCAGAAACCATTAGCTAATGAAGATGCCTTGCCCACAAATTTACAACCCAACAAGTAGTTATTCACAAAACTAAATTCCTGGTAAAAAATTTTGTGGCCTGCTACATGCAACATTGAGATTTTAACCCTAAGAAAAAGATTACTGACATCTGCTTTTATATATCTCTTTGTAGGATAAAAATATTCTGGTCAGCATACATTTAAAGTAGCTCACATTTTGTTATTGTAAAAAATGTTTTGATGTAGGGAAGTTCTATTGAAAAATAAAATTATACAATTAGGAATAAATTGCTGTATAAGTAATAATTGGTATTATTATGATATGCTCACTTAAGAAACTATTACAAATTAAACCCAATTAAATTTTAGCGATCTCAGCACCTTCGCTAATAATGCCAAAATTAAATCCTCGCTAAATTTCCACTTATCGGGTATTGTGAATATATTACACTAAAGAAGAATTTGTTTAACATTTTAGGGAAATGATTTTATACATGCTAGGTATAAACTTAAATTAGATTGAACAACTATAAAAATATTCAATTTTTGTATAACTGTGCTTTTATTTTGGATAATAAAGGTATATTTTATTACAAATGACAGTTATAGTTTTTCTTGTCTGAAAATGACTTAGAATTTGATGTTTACTGTTTGTTTTACGTAAGAAAAAGGAGTTCTGTCATTGATATTTGAATGAATTTTGTATTTATTTCCGTCATCTTCTAGATTTAACTTATTCACTGTATTTCCTACAATTTAATCCTATTAAAATAGTCATTGATAACTTGAATAACTTCCAGAATTACTGTCATAATAATTAATTATTAAAATCATTTTGAAAATCAGGGCTTTAGAAAGAGTACTTTAAAAGTGAAATATAGAGATAACAAAGAGTATTCAAAGTCAAAGTCTATTTAAACAATGGAAACCAGGAGCAAAACACACCTCCAAAACATTAAGCCAGAGGTGGATCATGTGCCATGGAGGAGTGAGCATCCCATGCCAACCAATTACACATATCAGGTGCTCCTTGTAATGATAAGATTAAAAAAAAAAATCCATGGACAATTTAGTATGTAAATAATGGCCTAGCAGTGCTCAGCATTTGACTTGATAGGTTGTATTTGCTGACAAGGTCATTGTATTGACCATAGAACTAGCAAAATGATGATTTCAATTAAAACTGTTGATATCCTTGTTTCATTAACTTATTTGTCAAATAAATGCCTTGTTTTTAGAGATTATTCTTATGTTGAATAATTCTTTCATATCGAATCAACTGAGAGATACAATACTACTTTTTGAAACAAATTATTTGATCAGTAATATTATTGTTATAAAGATACTTTAAAGGAACAAAATTAAAATTATTCATGATGTATTAACATACTGTGATAAAAAAAGATGAAAATAGATGAAAATAAAGATTTACCTCAAAAGAGGTAAAACTGTGCATGTTTTTTTTTTTATCCCTCCCCCCCCCCCCCC
>PRKT01000013.1:423167-462120 GCA_003671525.1 Saccostrea glomerata
GGGCCAGAAAAGTTGAAACTTATGTGGAAGCATTCTTGGGTAGTGTAGATTCTAAGTTGTTCAAATCATGACCCCCGGGGGTAGGGCGGGGCCACCATGGGGAATCAAAGTTTTACATAGAAATATATAGGAAAAATCTTTGAAAATCTTCTTCTCAAGAACCACTAGGCCAGAAAAGCTAAAACTTATGTGCACATGGAAGCATTCTAGGATAGTGTAGATTTCAAAATGTCTAAATTATGATCAGTGGGGTAGGGTAGGGTCACAATATGTAAGACAAGGGGGAAATCTAGTAAAGAACAAAATGGTCAAAGCTTCTCAGGTGAGCGATGTTGCCCATGGGCCTCTTGTTTTTATTTTCATTTTGAATTTATAATGTGTCACTAATTTAAAATAGGTTATAAAAATAAGATTTTCAAAAAAAAAATGTACTCCTACAGTTTTTGACAGATAACAGTGAATTGTGCTTTTCAAAAAAAAAATTGCATAATCCTAGATAAAAGATTTATGTTATAAGAGATGTGAACGGTAAAATGTTGCTAGAGGGTGTACAATATGCCAACCATCAATAGCAAATGAAAACCATCAGTTGTCAACACATTTTCTGGAATCATTTCAGTATACAAATTCATTTACTGTTTTATTACTTTTTAAAGGAAGGTCACTCTTTACATTAAAACTTTTTTTCACCGTGTAAAGTGTCATTTACCAGTTATTTTGTAAATATAAATAAGACAAAGTATCAAAATTTCAATCTAATTTTTCTAAGCAATGTAAAATACAGTCAAGGGACATATAATAATTTTTCGCCACTTCAAAATGGCCGCCGAAATTTTTCCATTGCGCACCTTGATATTAGGAGTTGTTTAAAAAATAATAAATGCCTATCTTACCTCAATACTTTGTTAAATTACCTTTCATCTTTAATACTTCATTTAGTCTGCCGGGAATTGTCTTATACAGGTCTTCAGTGTCGGAGGTTGGTATATTTTCCCAGGCAGTCCGAATTTCATCCATCAGCTGATCTTTTGAGTTAATGAATTCGACACGGGTTTCCAGTGTTCTTTTTAATTTTAGCTAAATGTTCTCGATGATATTTAGATCAGGGGACTGGCCAGGCCATGATGTTGTAATTATTTTGTTATTGGTGATGTATTTTTTAACTAAATTTGCTCTATGAACGGGAGCATTGTCGCCCATAAATACATACTCATTATCTGGAAAATGTCTGGCTAAAACGGGCCAAAGGTTGTTGTCTAATATTTTAATATATTTTCTTGCATTTATGTTACCTTCTACACTAGTTAAAGTTCCCATTCCTTTTACACAAACACAACCCCAGGCCTGGGGGCTATAAAACTTAGACTAGCTCACTTTTGATCTAAGTCTCACTTTTCCACTATATATTCCTTTGGAAAAAGTGAGACTGAGATCAAAAGTGAGCTTGTCTAAGTTTTATGGCCCCCAGGACAGATCATGATACTCAGCTGTCGTCGAGATGGTGGACACACAAGCTGCACACTGTACTTTTCCTTGTCTTTTCTCCAGATATAAACTTTCTTATTTTTTCCAATTACTATCTGGCTTTCATCACTGAACACCCATTTATTCTACTCACGATCAACAGTCCAATTTCTTCTCTCCTTGCACCACTCACAGCAAGCTTTTTTGTTGGCCTCACGAATAGCGACTTTTTTCTTGGCAACCCTTCATTTGTACCCAAGCTCTTGAATTTGTCTTTTTATAGTTCTAGTACAAAATCTATGATTGTTTTCCTCATTTATAATACCTGTGACATCTTCGTAGGTTCTTTGTCTGTTTTCTTTAACTACACGTGAAAGTTTGTTTTTGTCTCTGTTTGTAAACATTTTCTTCCTCCCTCTTCCTCGTCGATTTTCTACCTGTCCTGTTTCATCAAACTTTTTAACAATACTACGTATTGTTGACCTAGGGATTCCTAATATCCTCGCCAATTCTGATGTATTTCTGTTGTTTTTATATGCTTCTACAACCATATTTCTTACAGACGTATGTAATTCTTTCCCCTTGCGACCCATGTTGTTTTCACATAAATTTATCGACAAACAATATAGCAGACGACAAAAATATTGTGTACTTGTCATCAATTTTAGTGTTACAACACAAAGATAAAAATTGAATGGGAAAATCTTTTTTCTAAAAGTAGCGCTCAGCCCTACTTTACTGAACATGCGAGGAAACATGACGCGATTTGCATGGAAGTGGCGAATAATTACCCCGGTATGTCCCTTGACTGTACATGTAAAAACGTTAAAAAACATAGTTAGCAGTGGATATTTTCAAAGTTATTATAATTAAGTTTAAACCAGTAGAGCTTCAGTCTTATCATAGACTTCTGGTGTTGTTTTCCTTTTCTTTCTTACTTGACAAAAGAAAATTTTGCTATAAACTTGATCAACTTTCTGGGTGCAGAACAGTAGAACTCCCTTTCGTCAGAGACCTTTGTTTGTCTGATATTGTATGGTTTCAGGGGATAAGTGCACTGATGCTGCAAAACCCAGTTGTGGTCTGAATACCTCTCCTATGTTTTAATCAATTTTCTGCTGTTAATGTTTCCTGAGACAATAGAATACTGACATAATCTGATATAGAAATAGCGCCTTTATTGGAAGTCTGACTTAATGATGGATCATTGCACTCGGTTTCCTTCAAAGAAAGTTTCACAAATAAGGAATAAATTTTGAAGTTCAATCTGAGGAATTTGTATGGCCAAACCATTAGTTCTCCTGTGGAAATAGTTATAGCAGAATGGTTTCAAAAGGGGGGGGGGAGTTTGGAGGCAACTCCTCATAAAAATCTGAAATTAAAAAGAAATAAACTGACCAAAAACTGTTTTCTCTCAAAAGATTTTTTTCTTGCCAGAATGCATATTATGATAAATTGAATGTAATTGTCCTACTCAATACTTGTTTTGATTGAAAAATTGATTGTTATGTGTTGTTTTATGTTTTCACTATATATAGAGAACCAAGATGTATAGGGAAAACTAACAAAATATATTAAATATGTTCAAATCATGTCCCTTTGGGGTAGGACAAGGCCAAAATATATCAAACCTGTAGAAAAAGAATCTAAAGTCATGATTTTTCAAGGAAACATGAAAGCATTCTTGTGTAGATTAAAGTGTGAATAAATCAGCCACCCAGCCCCCACCACATTTCCTAGGAGTATTCATAATCACATGTTTAACCTATTCAAAACTAATTAAACTGGTCTAGCCAATGTGGGAACATGAGCTATGTGGTCCATGGGCCTCTTCTTCAACTTCAGGTCTCAGATTGAACCAATGACTTTCTCATATCATACTTCTCTTCTTCAGAACCTGATAATATAGTCAAATTATTATGGAATCAAGTTATGATTCTACCCAAATACATTTGATGAACTTTTTAGTTGGACAATTGATGATAATGATATCAGTTTCCTGTGAGTTTTCCCCCTTAAATTCCTCTCCAGAATATGTCTTTTATATGCTTACGGTACCTGAAGCCTCATAGATTCATTCAACCTTACACCAATATACTAAGCATATAATAGTGATAAATCATATTTGATAGACAATCTTATATTGAAAGTCTGCTTACAATCGGACTATAGATTGTGGTTCCATCAACATTGTGTGGGTGAGACAGTATATTGATTTCAAGATACATTACTTTATAACCCATAATCTGCAGCCTTTTTAAATAAAAAATTATTTCAGCAGCAGACTCCAAGACTACAAAATTTCCCCGAGTACTTGGTATGACCTAAGGTTTTTTCCTCTTGTCCTGGGTCACGGGTGCTTTGAACCTTAGTAAGAAATTCTCTTTGAAGGTGTAATGGAACTCACTTCAATGAAAAGTTGATCAATTAATAGTCAACTCTTCAGAATTTTATATCATTTTCTACAAAGACTAAATAATGACAATTTATTAGTGTGGTTTGCCATATTCCACACAAATATGACACAATATACTATATTGTTATTGGATTCATGTGTGTATTAATTATTCCCCACAGTGAAATCTAGAAGTGCATGATACCTTTAAGCTGATGTTGAACCGAGTCTATTTATTATGTACATGTATTAATGTCATGGAGTCGTTTTCTTGATTGACTGTTAAAATTAATTTACCATTTTAACCTGGGTTTTTTTAAATTTTGGGAAATGATTCATATTTTTCCTGAAAATCTTAGACACATGAAGTACATGTAGAATAGCAACATTGCACTTAGACATGCATTGAATAATTCATGTTTGTACTTTTTCACTCTATACTTCAAATATTCAAAGGATATGTGCTTACTTGTTATGAACTAAAATAACGACCTAACAATTACTGTTTTTGACAGTTCTAGAAAGATTAAAATAAGGTGCATGCAATTTGCAAGTATAATATTGAAAAGATTGAAAATTCTTTGCAAAAATATATTTGTAAAAAATATATTTTTTAGAAATGAAATTAATGTTTGATATTGAAGATTTTAATAGAATTTTTTTTTCTAAATGTATTTAAAGTAACCACAGGCATGGATTACATTTACATGTGTGGTTCAACTGTACTTTTAAAATTATTGTTTATGTGGGATCGAAACATTTAAAAAGTAATGAGGTTTGATATTTCAATGACATTAGGTATATATGGTCTGAATAAAGCAAAACCTGATTGCCTGTCAATAAAAAAAGTTAACCTTATCAAAAAAATTAATTGATAATTATCACTTTTATTTTGTAAAAGTATGTTAAAGTACTGAATCATGAAACTTTTTCATGAAGAATCCAACTTGATAGCATTTTTTTCTGTGTAAGAAATTCAAGTTAGAGTTAAAGAAACCTGATTTGAATTACTGAAAACTGATTTGTAAGTGATTAATTATTTTACTTATAAGTTGTTTATTCAGGATTTTCACTTCACTGATACTTTTAATTTATAAGTGACTTATTAGGATTTCTTTTGCAAAGAAGGTCACATGCTTGACTTGTTAAGTCACTTAATTATAGTCACTCTTTCTTTATGTTTCAAACTAAATATATTGTTTCATTCTATGAATTAATAAAACCTGAAAACAACTGGATACATTGATTGAAAAATTCATGCAAAGGCAGGGAGTTAAAATAATAAAAATTTAATAAGATGTGTTTGTGAAACACTGCCATGTCCTTGTATGGCAACTTAAAGCAAAGGATGCAAATCAACTATGGTAGTACCCAAGGTAAGGTGTTCTCTCAAGAAAAACATTTGTGAAATATGCAAGCACCACCTGTTCAGATGCTTTGGTCAAGATTTAAAAAAAAAATTGAAGAAGGTCAAACTTCAGGGTCAAGAGTTGAACTTTCTTGGTATCTGAAGGAAGGTGCTGTCACAAGGATAACATATTTGAAGTAAGAAAGCTCTATAATAGCCCTAACTGTTTAGAAGTTAACATTTTTTTTAAAGTAGGTAAAAGGGTAAAAGTTGTTGGTATTTAAAGGAAGGGCTTGTTACACGGATACATATGTGAAGAACAAAATCCCTAGCACCAAATTTTGCAAAACTTTGTTCAGACACCAAGGTCAAAAGGTCAAATTTCAAAGAAATTTCTTGTCATAAGGAATACACGTGTTGAATATAAAAGGTATAGCTCAACCAATCAAAAGTTGTGGGTATATGGTTAAATTATTGCAAACAAACTGACAAACAGATAGACAAACAGGGCAAAAACTATATAACCCCCAAACTTGATTGCGGGGGCATATAAAAGAAAGTGTAAAATAGGACTTATTGTTTTATTTGATGTAAAGGTTATACTTAACAGTTTACAGACACCTGCAGTTAACAGTTTCAAATTCTTGTTTATACCTCTTGAGTGACAAAGTTTTTGATTGGCTAGCTTTCAAATATCCACAATGCACGTAAGAAAAAGCTAGTATGATATTAAAATTATAAGTGTACACTTATTTTGGCTAATACTATACATTCTTCCCTTATAAGTGAAGTAAGTGAAATATTCACTAACACTTGGGTATTTTCACTTGTAAATAAAATACACCTGTTTTTAGTTACAAAACATGTTCCTCACATATACTTACTTTGACTTATATTACACTAAGAGATGATTTGTACATGTACATGTACATGTAATTTACATTTAAGTGGCCTACAAACTACAGTTAACTTAGTACATTTTTTGTCTTTAAAGGAATTAATGTATTGATTTCATAAAGTCCATTTACAACATGGGGTACCTGCCTAAAAAAATGTTTAAAAAATTAACATTTAAGTACTCATTAAATATAGAAAATGCCCTGGCATTAGAACCTCATAGTGTGCAGTGTTTGGAGTTTCTACAGGAATAATATATTGTTTGAGATGAACAGGAACCTGTGTCAATTTATTGCTACAAGAACATCATGTTGCTTAGAGGACTCTAGTTTATCAAAGAAATTGTTCCTTATTTTATCTATTGTACTTCCTAGTTCTGTAGGATAGACTTGGATCAAATTAATGAATCATTTTGGTTTACATTCTTATTAGTAACTTTTTTTAACCTCTTCCCCCACCTAGCCCTTTTATTTTTTCCTCCATCATCAAATTTAAATTTAATATCACCATGTACACAAACAGACATAGATAAGGCACAATGTTGTTCACATTGGAACGTCTCGCATGAGTTAAAAAAACCTCACAAGGGAGGTAAAAACAACAATCAACCAATATGTCTAGAAAGGGATTTAATCTTAGATTAATTTTACAGTTGTGTTACATTTTTATTCACAAAAAATAATCCAGTCATGAATCTCGGAATAGGTCTGAGACTTCATTCACTGAAAATTAATAACGTCTGTAAGAGTTGCATCTCTTGGACTGCTAAAGGTGTCTTGTACTATTCTCTTATATGGTATCCTATTGGATACTTGTGGGAAACATGTGGCACTGCAGATATATCTGTCACCAATAATTTTTTACTTTTGAGTTTTCACTCAGGAAAAACCAAGTATTGTTAATATGCTTTTCTTTGACAACTAACATTTTATTAACTTGGTATACATGGTATATATGCAATATCATTCATCAGAGAAAGTGTGTAATTTCAAGAAGTTATGGAAAGATCTAAATGATGTATTAATAAAGCAATCTTTATTTTTGTAGAAAGGTTCACTGCAATGGAACATGTCCGTGACATACCCCATCATGCAATGAGTGACCCGTGGCGCTATGGTTACACAGATCATTCGGTGCCGGAACCCATGTCCACAAGTGATGAATATGGAGAGGTATTTAGCCATTGATACCCTTAACTTTAGCTTCCTATTTAACCAGAGAGCATGTCTGTATAGTAGTATCTTGTGGGGTAAAGGTTAGTGCAATGTTACTTTATTACTCTTTTAAAAGGTACGCTGAAGGCAGTGTTTGTAACTCATACCCTGAAACTGTTTTGTTGAAATTCTTTAGAAGATGAGACTCACAAGTCTTTATAAATATATACCCTTGCTAGTTGGATGGATTGCAGAACAAAATTTGATATTTTGATTATGTTGCTTGTTCATTTGCATTAACAATATTTATGTTTATTACATTTTCAACAGTGAAATACTGTAATTTATCCATTGAATAAAAGTGATATCCTGTCACAGTGTGAAAGGATATCAAAAATGATATCCTCTCACAGTGTGACAAATATCAGAAGTGCTGTGAAACACACTCGTGAAATAAATTCCATATTCAACTACAAAACATTGAATCCTCTACTTAAAATATGTATAAATAACTTTCAATAAATCAAAGATATCACTCAAACATAAGTTAAAATGCAGATGTTTTTCAAGAATTGAAGAATATTTTGATATATTTAAGATATCAATTGAAATTAAAAAGGTACTTGAAAAAAAAAAAATAACATGGTATTAGTGTGTTTTATTAGATACAGTCAAAATTTGATGGGACAGAGAAAAAACCTCGAGATATCAGAGGATTTGAAATATTGAGGGTAAAATACTTAAAGAATGCATGTTGCGGGTTTCCACATCTTTATGACATATCCTAGGTATTCAAGATATCGGAATTTGAGATACCGATTGAAGTTCAGTTGACTGTTAATCAAACTGCATTCTTACTGGACTCCCTGAAAATAATGTCGAAAGATTTTTTTTTAAATATGTAGAAACAAATTGAGATGTCAATTTTAAGCAAGTATTTAGTACATAAAAAAAGACAAATAATAATTTTGAAAAATGGTTTAGATGCAGTAAAAACTTCTTGCTTCAATTGATTTTTATGACATTTAATTACCGGAAAAGCAATATGGCAGAGCAGTAAAATCTTCTTAATTCACTAGATTTTATGACATTTAATTAAAAGCAATATGACAGAGCTTCAACATATTGAGCAGTTATATCATACTTGATAACTTCAAAGTGCAAAATGTGAAAGCAACTTGACGTTTGATGTTTCTTTGTGGATTGTCGTTGATGGATTTGACATTGATTTTACAATCCCTCAATACCTTAGTGATATATTTTTTGAAAATCTAACAGTTACAGTAAAACCTTGACATATTATACTGAGTGGGAAAGACAAAATGAAAAGCTATCTGAGGGATTGAGAAATGAAAGATGAGAAATTAAGAATGAGGTCAAGACCATGAATTTTCTTTGACATACTTATAGTATTCAAGATATTTCATGAATTGTATTATGACAGGGTAAATACAAATATAGGGTATAGAACTCTCACAGCCCTTTTAAAAACTAAACTAATTTCTGCTTCTTTCCAAGACCTGTCTGCTCTGATGAGTAATGTGGCCCTTGGGCATTTTGTTATTTTCCTTTCCAATTTCAAATGCATATTTTAGACAAAAGATAGCCCTGGAAATTCATTAGTAATGTGCAATATGTTTGACTGTACCAATGTATGCCTAAGACAAAATTTTGTTACCCTTGATATAAAGCTTGTTTAGTACATATTTTTGGCTGTAGGCTAGTCAGTATATGCCGATGGATATTATAATTTTAGGGTATATCCTTGCCAGCAACATTTTGTATAGGACAGCAATATGTTCAATCACACACCGTTTTAGATCAAATGCATGTATTTATGACTGCTAGGGAATTAATTTACTTAATAAACATGGAGCAAAGGAAATTTTTATTGTGTTGGTGTTTTTCTATTGTGTGTGGATGTACATGTAGGCTTATTTACCATGTAATTCCAGCGACCAAAAAGTGTTTTTGCAATTAATATAATTTTCTCTGATGATCACAATCACACAACTGCAAGAGAAAGAAGTAAATTTGAACCTAATGAGAGAGAAAACCCTGCAAAAAGTCTTTTGACCTTATTGAAAAAAGTATCTTTTTATTGAGTAATTGTTGTTGTACAAAAACTGTATTATAAGGTAATTGAAGGCGACTGAGTTTAGAATGGGGTCTGAGAATTGCTGGACTGTTACTCTGTATGATAGGATTAATCTTATAGCTCGGGCTTCTGACATGTGGAAGGATTCTAACAGATAGAGCTGTGATTTACTACTGTCCCTATCCAGTTGTTATCCTATTGATTGCTGACTTGGCTTGGTCCTACAAAATGAGATGTCTCCATGTGGTAATTTACACAGCTTTGCTGCTGAACGTCCCGATCCTTAGTCCTATCATTCACTGCAAGAGAAACTTGATTAAAGTTGTCTGATTTGGCTTCCAATGAATCTGGTTCACTTAACACGGAAATATATCTAAACTGTCATCTTTACTTTGCAGCACTGTTGAAAGACAGTCATATACTGCCACCTATCTATTAAATTCAATTAAAAATCAGTATCACAGATAAACTTTGTACAGTAAAACATGCATGCTTATAATGAAGCGCCAGGGGTGGACGATTTTGCTTTGTTTCAAGCGTAATTCATTTTATTATATACCTAACGTGTATCACTCAATTTTAATGTTGATTTTATGCTATCACGTGACCTCGTGATCCGACTTTCCAGATCACCACTCTGTGGTTTTCTGAATCCATATCACCACTCTCTAAAACTGATGACATAATACTCAGAAACATGACGCTATTTTTCTTGCACGTTAAAAAGTCCCTTTTAATTATGCCTTGTTTTATGGATAAATATTATACAATTGATCTCTAAAGTTTTATTTTGCTATATTTTGCTAGTTACAAGAGGGTATACAATAAATTTATCATTATAACAATAACTTGATCCGAAGAGCTGTATCACGTCTCGTTGACAGGCACCGATCATCAGATCAAACTCTCTCGTTAGATCTGATGATCCGAGCCTGTCAACTCGACGTTACAGTTAATAATAATATATATATATCTGCAAAGTTAACAATATATTTTGACAGTGGAGGGGAATGAAAAATCACTCTGCTGTAAGCGTAATGTCATTATAAGCATGTTCACTATAAGCATGTTTTACTGTATCAGGTAAATTTACATATAGTCGAAGAAATCTTATCTACGTAGATGGAAACAAGACATGTATCTGATCTTTTTGCTGGAAACTAAAAGTATTGAAATATGTTATTGGACTTGCATTGTCCTAAACATTTTACAATTTCATCTTTTCCTCTGGAATCACTAGGGCCACAAATATGTTTTCAAAATTATAACGTAATAATACATATAGAAAAGAATCTGCTAAAGAAGTTACTCAGGTGAGTTTTGTGGCTCATGGGCTCCTTATTTTTAGGGCACATGCTATCTGTCTATGGCCATCTTCATTTGCCAGTTGTAAACTTTTGAACAGTTTCAGCTTCTTCTTTTGAACCCTTTAACTAATTTTAACCAATTTGACAAATACCATCAATGGATAAAGGGGTACAACAAATGTGAATTTCATGCCCCCTGACTATTAAGGCCCATGGGCCTCTTATTTTTATACTCAATAGCTTGAAATGTTCTAATGTAAAATTGTTAAAATAAAGTAAATGTTATTAGCTAAAAAGTGATTGAAATTTTGCTGTCATAAATTAAGAGAATTGCTGGAAATTTTTCAGCATTCATAGTGTTATTTTATCAAATTGCATGAAAGTATTTTAATACCTCGATGATAAACATGCAAGAGTTATTGCACTTCTCTAGCAAAGTACAATTCATTAGGATTGGCACACACAGAAAAAAAGCATTCCTGAAGTCAAAAATAACATACCCAACATCCTAGCATTTATAATAAGTGTAATCGCCAGGCAACCTGATGCTTTAACTTGAAGAGAACATTACTGAATCTAAATTGATTTTTTTCAATCATTCAGAAGAGTTTTTGGTAATAAGTTACATTCAAACTGCAGTTCCTGTAATTAGGTATACTCTCTTGTAATGATTCTAAATTGTATGGCGCATTCCTGAAACTTCGCTTACAGCACTTTTTCTAACAATCATTTTGTACTTTTTGAATATTCATAAAGAATTTTTTATTATAGCTAGTTCATAAATTATCCCTAAGAATTGGAAGATATAGCATTCTATGACGAAAGAAAAAGAATATTGACTGAGAATTTTTTTTTCTGAAAAAGAAAATGGGTCAAGGAATTGGATGACATCAGCTGTGTGTTCAGGAATCATATTAAAAATATATACACCAGCAGGCATAAAAAGTTCAAACATTCCTAAAACAGGGGAAATGGATAATTATTTTGTATTACATGTGGGCTGGGCAATAATATCGATATTTCAATATATTGCAATACAATGACAAAGAATATCGTATCGCAATACGATTTTGTAATATCGATACATGTATTTTGGCAATATGCTTAGATTAAGGAATTTTGTCATTAAATATAAAAATGGACTAATGAAAATTTGTTATTAAGTCAAACTGTAAGAAAGAAGTAATGAGAAGTTGTTTTGTGGGAACATTTCAGAGCATAACTTAAATGAAATCAATAAGATTTTTCCCCGTGTTGGTTACTTATCATAGTTATGTACATTCTGCATGTAAATTAAAGTAAATATAGTAAGAAAATGCCATTTAAATTACCTTGAAAATATTGCAATACATATCGCAATACAGTTAAAGAATATCGCAATATATCGCAATATGAAATCTTGGGCCAATTACATGAAACATAACCACAAATCACTTTAAAAATTTTTTTAAGTATGTTTAGACATGATTCAAATTATTTAAGATGCAGCATCAACTTTAACCTGTATCATCAGTCCATGTACTAAACTGAAAGATCAGGGTTGAATTGAATGGATGCTCAATTTCATCAAGTGTAACTACAGTGAAGGCCTTCAAGGCCTGTAAAGCCCACCTCAAGAATTGAAAATAAACTTAGGGTTTCTGTTTGAGTCTGTCTCTATACTCAGAAACATTAAAAGTGGAGTGGATAAACATTTCACAGTAATTATGATTATAAGTGTTGGGGGAGGGGGTTTTACACACAGAGGTGCATGACTAGACCGTTAATTTTTAAAGATTTACATGCTGGACAAGCAGAAGTTCAGCAAGTTTGAAAATTAATCAATGGGGTCTAAATTACAACTGAATTATTCAAGACTTTAGTTTTCTTTGATTCTACGACTTGCACATTGGTAATATAGACAAAAAATGCTATCAATATCTGTTCAACTCCAATCTAGAAATGTGGGAGTGAATAAAATTCTTTTTCTCACATACATGTATTCAGAATTAATAAAATTTTCATTTAGTAATATGAAATAAGATTTTCATTTAGTAATATGAAATAAGATTTACATTTAGTAATATGAAATAAGATTTACATTTAGTTATTTAAATATCCCTATCCTTATGCAATACTCCAAGAAGTTTGCTCACCAAAAAAAAAGCTGAAGTAATTAAGTTAAGTTCAATTTTGACATTCAGTATAAAGCAGCAGGTCTTTGTAACATTTAAATTGGAAAAATTTGAGATATCAGCTCTTGTATTTAGGTAGCTTTATCAGATATCAAGAGGTTTAACCCTTTGAAATGGCAATGTATAGAATTGCCTCTTGGTGAAAAAAAAAAAAAACGGGTGAAAAAAAACAGATCAATGGTGCAATTTTTGCAACATGCTGAATTGGAACCATGAGTGAGCTTTATGCAATTCATCATAGCCTAGGGCACCAAGTAGCAAGATATATTTGTTGATTTTGGTAGGGCCAATGGAATACTTGCTGAAGTTTTATCTAACAATATGCAAAGTAAATTCATCCCTTGATAGTAAACTGAAGTTCAGAAAAAAGATATATCGGGACAATAAAGCTGGGATGGATGAGAGCCTGAACTGAGGCCTGGTGAATTCCAATTGAATAAAGAGGCTGTCTGGTGCAGCACTATTACAGATGAATGGGAACCAGTCATGCGTTATTGAGAAAAACAAACTTAGCTGCCTCTTTTTTATTTCAAGAGAAAAAGAGCCATTACATTAGTTGCAACTTAAATACAGGAACTCCAAGATTGGCCTTGCCATCCTGGTCTATACACTTAAGTTAATTATGCAGAAAAAGTGAAGTGGTGCAGAATTTTTTTTATTAATTGTTGACTCACTGCACTGGTTTGCTTTCAGTTTTATTCCATGTTTATTCAAATGGTTTGAGCTCACCAAATGAGCTGTAAAATGGTGTTAATGTCCTTTTGTTTTATGTATCTAGCATGGTCCCCCCTGTTATTGTCTTTTACTACCATATCAAACAACTGGTTTCGGAATTTTTATTCTAGTCAAAAAGATAGTTTGGGGCAGCGTGATGCGCTCTCCTCTGAAATGTTATTAGGAGAATTGAAATGACAGGCTCTGCTGAGAACAAAAAGAATACAAAAGTTTTTTTAGCCTTGATCTACTTTAGAAATAACAAGGCAGAACAAACACAACAGGAAAACCTGCATTTACTCAATTGGATAAGATGCATCTGAAGTGAATCTGGGCACCAAGACGTTGGCGGCGTAGTCTTTTTGATTAACTCCGTCATAGGAGGGTGAAGGCAGATCTATAAAGCTCGATTTTTAACTACCCAAAAATATTTTTTTTTATCAGACTCCTTTAGTTTGTTGGTGGAAGAATTCCCAAGATGAAAGACAGATCACTCATATACAGTATATCTATGACTTGGTTACTGAAAAGAATATATACTTAACCTAGGTATTTAAAATTCAAAATATTACCAAATAAAATGTTGTTACACATATGCCTCTGTAATATATATATATGAAATAAGGGGATAGTAAACAGAAATCAAGCTCAAAAGTCAATTGAAACCATACAAATTTTTAGCAGAGCAAACACAGAGCTCTAAAACATCAGAGGTCAGTGGGATCAGATGCCATGGAGAAATAAGCATGCATAAAAAGATTTGAAGATGCATTTTTTCCCCCTAATATTTAGTTGAGTTGAGTCTGAAAGGAATATTGCACAATGCATACACAGCGCCTCATGTACATATTGCATGGTATCCTTATAGTGCTATTCATTGCGATGTACAACTACATGTCTGTATAATTTGTATAAATTTTGATTTATTTAAGATGTAAAGGTACATAGCTTCATAACATAAAAAGTGTATATGCAAATATAATTCAAAAATTCTGCTTGATTATGTCTATTTGAATTCTTGTCAAGTTTGTAAGACATAATTTGCATTAAAAGGGACACATTGCCGAAGAATATTCAGTAATTTTGCATTTCTCATGAATATGTATGATCAGAACCCTGAAAGTACACACCTATCATCTTTCAGTGAGATAAGAATTCTGCACTGCTCTAAGAATCTTATGTCTCTCCAGGCCCCCACTGCTTAGACCAAGTTTTTGGCAATATTTAAGGATTAACTTTGTTAGTGTACATTTCTGTGACTCCTAGACATGCATACAATAGGGATGCTTAGTTAATAAAAGCACCATTTCACTTTTGAAAATATTTCTGATGTTTTAACCTGTCAATGTCGCAACATTTGAGTTCATTTATAATAATTTAACTTGAAGAAGCTGTGATAGAATTTAGAAATGATAAACAGAGCATTTTTTACAACCATTTTTTTTTTCTTTTTAGGGTTTAGCTTTTAAACACATTGATCAATTTCAGTAGAGGAAAAAAATTCATTTGGTGTGATACAATTTGCTGCAGCAGCCAAGAGATTCTTTTTGATAAAGTAACGAATTAACATCTTTTTTCACTTTATCAGATTTTTCTAGTGTGTGCAGGTGCATTTAATCTAAAATTGTAATGCCTTTATCCGGGAGATACCAACTTGCCATGCATGATATTCCTCTAAATAGAGATCCAAAAAATTCCTCAAATATTAGGTCAATAAATTTACATCAAAATTTATAGGTCAACACCTGATCTCGGCAAATAATATATATTTTTTTTCTAATGTTATTATAATTATAACCTTTTTAGGTCACCTGAGTAAACTCAGGTGACCTATTGCTATCCGTTTTTGTCCGTCGTCTGTTGTCCGTCGTGCGTTAACATTTGAACATTTTCAGCTTCTCCTCTGAAACCACTGAACCAATTTTAACCAAATTTGGCATAGAGCATCTATGGGTGAAGGAGAACAAAAATTGTGAATTTCATGGTCCCTGCCCCCCTGTGGCCTGGGGGATGGGGCAAAAACCACTAAAATTAGTGCAATCTTTAAAAATCTTCTTCTTTACTACTGGACATCAAGCAGTCAAACTGTTAGTATGATTGTAATCAGCATTGAGTCCTCTACCAAAATTATGAAATTCATGACCCCAAGATCAGGGATTCTAGTACTAGGGAAGGGCAAAATAGATTATATAGTAAAAATGAATTATTTCTTTGAAAATCTTCTTTTCTGATAATAGGCATTAAATAAACTAAACAAGTGCATAGTTGAGTTGAAAATGACTGCCTCTTCCAAAATTATGAATTTAATGGCCCAAAGGCAAGGGATTTTAGTGAAAGGACAGGGCTATATAGATTATATAGTGAAAATGCAAAAATTCTAAAAACATCTACTTTTCTGTTTGTGGGCATTAAATAAACTAACAAAGTGCAAAGCTATGTTGAATAAGACTGCCTCTTCTAAAATTGTGAATCTAATGGCCCTAGGGTCAGGGGTTCTAGTGGCAGGGCGGGGCTATATAGATTATATAGTGAAAATGCAAAAATTCTTTGAAATTCTTCTTCTCTGTTCATGGGGATTAAATAAACTAACTAAGTACTTAGCTATGTTGAATAAGACTGCCTCTTCTAAAATTGTGAATCTAATGGCCCTAGGGTCAGGGGTTCTAGTGGCAGGGTGGGGCTATATAGATTATATAGTGAAAATGCAAAAATTCTTTGAAATTCTTTTTCTCTGTTTGTGGGGATTAAACAAACTAACTAAGTGGATAGCTATGTTGAATAAGACTGCCTCTTCCAAATTTGTGAATTTCATGACCCCTGGGTTAGGGGTTCTAGTGTTAGGGTGGGGCTTTATTGATTATATAGATTATATAGTGAAAATGCATAAATTCTTTAGAAATCTTTTTTTCTACACCTGGGTATCTAACCAATGAACTATGTACATAGTTATGAGAAGGAAGGATGCCTCTTTGAGATTTGTAAATTTCAGAGCCCCTGGGTCAGGGCTTCTTGTGTTAGAGTGGGGCTCTAATGTTTATTTATTGAAAATGCATGAATTCTTTGAAAATGTTTTCCTTTTCACTTGGGTATTATGCCAGTGATCTTAGTATATATTTATGACGAAGAAAGCTGCTTCTTCCAAAAACGGTTATTTTACTGGCCCTTGGGACAGAGGTGCTTGGTGGGGGGGGAGGGGGGAGTACATAGTCTGAAAATTATTTAATACTTTGAAATCTGCACTTTGGTATTAATCAACAACATTATGAAATAAAATTTAAATGGTGCCTCTTTCAAAATTGTGTCAGAATTCCATGGCCTCTGATTTAAAACATGAATCAAATTTAATTTGTTGGAAAGTTGTTCCATGGGCCTCTTGTTAGAATAGAATTTTCTATATAATCTCTCTTTCTTTCTTTCATTTCATATGTTTGTTGTTCATATGTAGAAACTAAGGATGTCAATGAATAGTTGACTATTCGACTGTCAGTCGAATGGACTGACGATGGAATAATGAAACAACATTCGAATATATAACTAAATGCAAGAACAGGAGTGATAATTGAAAATGGGTCCTGTTTCAAACTATACAGCTGTATAATGTACGTCCTAAGACGAATCGGAGCTCAAACACAGTCACTTTCATGTATATAAATATTTTTCCCCATTGTACATGAATATGTAAAATACAGTAATTACATTCCTCAAAAAATTATTTCTCAATCACTGAGCTTTTTATTATTGTACGTAGTAAATTATGCAATGCTATGGACTATGAAAATTATTTAATTGACTTTTACCAATTATATTTATAATCTTTAGGAATTTCAAATGCTTAAGACACACAATATTTGCATAGCCGTGAAGTTTTAAAGTTCGATAATTATCAAAACAATAGTCTTACATAAAGACATTTTGATATAAAGCTTGGACAATCATTAATTTAACAAACAGTATTTAACATTTTTATAGGAGGTGTGGATAGTGTGTGTTTACATTTCCCCATTTCCAATTTATTTCAATCTTACAATTTATTTTTAATTAATATGCTTTCAAAAACATTGTGCTAATGAAAAAATAAATGTTCTGAATAGTCGACTATTGTTCGAATAATGCAATGGAATGTTCAACTAAGGAAAATTAATATTTTGACATCCCTAGTAGAAACACAGTTCTGTAAGATAATGTGCTTTATATATATACATAGCACATTTTCAGCAATCTATACAATTTTAAGATCGTCATGAATTTAGAATGTGAAAAGAATAACATTAATTACTTGAATATATTCTGATTTTCTTCTGTTTTATACCTTGATTGGCAACATGAATACTAATTAAATCAACAAGAAGTCCAGATCTTGTGCTTTTTTGTAGACAGATGAAATAGTCAAGGGCAGCAACTCTGGCAAAGTTAGTTCAATTTTCATGCTTTTATAGTGTGTGAATTTCTACATAAAGGTAAAAAATTACCCTTTATGTAACATATTGATCAGAAGTTGTATTAATAAACTTGAATATAGGGCAAATAGAAATAAACTAAAGTATATTGAAAATATGCACTTTTCTAGAAAAATGCATATAGTTTCAGATATAATTTGAAGCACAGCAAGCGGCGCACATCTCTGCTAGGAAGTTTGAACTAAAATCTTAACATTCATGAGGATAATTTTTTTGTGTGAAATCTTCCCAGAATTCATTCATGCAATAATGACAAATATAACGTGTGTAATTGTGGTGATTAGGTTTTTGCAGAGAGTACAAAAGAATTAAAAATTAAATTTGTCTCTACTTTTTAAAATCTTTATTAAAGTATTACACTATTTCAACTCTTTCTAATAATTATAAAAATGTGGTAAATATATATAAGATGACATTCAAAGTTTGTGTCTAGTGTTATTGAAATTTTTAAGAGATGCATGGAACTAAATGTAAACTATGTAGAAGTTTTTGTTGGTTGAACTTTAAAATTGAGCTATATAGCCCCAATTAAATTAATAGAATTGATATACTAACATATAAGGGGTGGATGGATAGTTGTAAAAGCAGTTAAACAATTAAGAAACATCATTGCAGGTAAATATTTTCAAAAAAATGCATCGTATGTGAAATAAAATTTTGAGAAGAAATTAGAAATCTGCATAGAATAAATTATAATAAATTTTTAAAGGAAGATCTTTTTTCTCTAACGAAGCAAAATGTCAAATGGAATAAATATATTCATTAAAAATAAAAGCATTTGAGCATGCATAAATTGTTGTTAATTTACTATAAATTAAGGTTTTATTAATGAGATTTTAACCATGAAATTTACAAGGAGCAGCTTGCGAAGACAAGCTATGATAGAGTATAACCCTATAAATTTCTCTTCAGATGACAAGAGCCTCATCTACTTCTCAACTTAAAAGCTTGATTATGACATACGATTAAAAAAAAACAAGTTATGGCTTCAAACCTGACTTTTTAAAGTTAAAAATACATTTGGTTAGGTGAAATTACACCGCTGAATTAAACAAATTTCCTAGGAGAAAATACAAATTAGGTTGCTTTTTTTAAAGAATTGGTATAGAGAAAAAAAATCAATTTTCTATTGTCTATCGACTTTCCATTCATGTACAGTAAGGCTATAGAGCTGGAAATTATGTCACTGTAATATGAACCATATCCTATAAGGGATTATTTCTCGGCAGGATATTACGAACGTGGAAAATTTGAAATGCATTCCCGATAAATATCAACAAGATTTAGTTTTTATAGACAAACAACTTTCAGCATTAACACATATATAGAAATGTAAATGTGTTAATCTTCAACATCTGAAAAAAAATCACGTCCCTCCGCTTCCGTACTACTTTTTAGACGTTGGCAGAGGTATAAGTGGAACGATAACTCTGGGTAGAGATTGGCATACAAGTGTATGTCGATCCTGAATGATGACATTTGGATTCTTTAACCCTTCTAAAAATGTAATTTTGTGTGGCAATCACTAAATTTAACTTTGCAAGTTATTTTCACAAATGAAAATTATATCTAGAGTAATCAGCAGATATCTTTGTTTATTTACGAGTTCAGATATTTTTTAATTTTAAACTTATATATAAGATAAAGAACAATGTATATTTATGAGAGTGAAAAGCATTTCACAAGTTTTCACCTGTTGTACGTAACAAAGGTACCATGATATAGCTAAGATAGTGAATCCACTTTACACAGATATTCATGTAGCCTGCAGATATTGTGTCTGAATATAGATATATACATATATACTTATATAGTTCAAATACTCCAAGGAATGGGAACGTGTTATTAGAATGATATAGAATATATCTATATTACTGGGCATTTACTGTCATCTTGACCCAATTTTTAAATGTTATGGTTGACATACAACCTCGGTTTTTGTTGTTTCAAACTTGCTTTAGGCATTTTCGTGAATTTAAATTTAAATATGCAAATTGAATAAAGACGCATGGAAAATGATATCAATGATGGGATCTATTAAATCTGATTCAGAAATAGAATGTTTAAAATATAAGTACGTATAGAAGCGTGTGTGAATGTTTTGTATGGATTCTGACGTTGAACTTTTTCAAGCATGAATATAAACAGGGTATTGTTTATGTATACACGCAAATCCGTATACATTCAGCACGAGTTAAATATATGTTACATCATTACTTACATTCATATCCTGTCTCTACATTACTGATTTTAATGCGCAATACTTGATAAGCACTTGACTCCAATATGATGTAGTATTCACCATAACTGGGTCATTATTAAGTGCCAAAATAAGCCTCAAGTTCATCCGTTTTATTGTATATATACCTTCTTTCTGCTTCATATGTGTTGCAGAGACTAAATTTTTTATTATATTTTTATCATTATAAAAATTCATGGAGGGAAGTTCAAGACTGTGACCTATAAAGCATGGCAGGGGAGAAAAGAAGAGCTTTAAATATCTTTTAATTGTCACTTATTTCTATGCTAACATATAAACATGCATTCAAAAGTAGTTACAATGGAATCTGACAATTCTGGAGAGCTGCAGGCAAGGAAAGCTAGAAATCTAGAACGTTGTCTGATTTTTAATTGCTTAGAAACTTAAATGTCTTATTTTTGTTTTGCCTTAAAAATGTTATCTTTTTGGGGGTTTACCTTAAAAACATTTGTCTTGGGTGGGGAGTGGGGGGGGGGGAAACCTTGAAATCTGAGCCTTATATTATCTGACTATATGAACTAGTACAGTAGATGTAAGTCATGATAATGAAAGATTATCTCATTTTTACATAGGAAAACAAATCATGAATTTCTAACATAAAAAATTTTAAAGAAGGACTAGTATATGATCATGTGTGGGAATTATTCTGGTGTCTTGACTGTGAGTTCAGGTCTCCACAGAAAAAGGTTTAAATATTACAACAGGCTCTTGTCAAAATATTGATATAGCTCATAAAATACCACATCTGGGCCGTGAAATGAAAATGTTGATAGGTATTGGATTTACATTCGTTTAGCTTGGTTAATGTTTTGTTCAATTTAAGGTCTTTAAATGGAAGTTAATATATAGGTACACTGGTGTACTTAAATTAATCCATTTTGCTAGGATTGCCAAGATTAAAACCAATACAAATCTCCCATTCTGTTAATCATTCAAAAAGTTATTGGCCTTGAAAAGAAAATGCCTTTCATGTATTCAGCTTACAAAATGACCTGGTCAAAATATGATTAGCTTCTTTTCTGATTTAAAGCGCAGAATTACTCTTGTGTACTTAAAAAAGCGGGCTTCATATTTAAGCAGCTTTGGCATGGACTTTGATGCGCTAATTCATGAATGCTGCTAAAAAAACTATTTATAAATACAATACATGGTACTGTACAAACATACATAGCATTAATTCATGATTACACCAACATCTCCATACCCATGCAGTCACTGCTCTAAATTTTGAATACCCCAAATTAAATACACTTACAGTATTTAATGCATCCAAATTTACACAGAAACATTTAGATAATATATCAAAACCTGAATTGAGAAAACAACAATATAGCCTCCAGAGCCATCAGAGCATTACCCACATGTACATGCACTTGTAATATGACAAACTACTAATAAAGCATGAAACGACTCACTTATAGAACACCAATGGCTGCGGGTTACCCTAATTTTATTGTTAACGAGTAACCAACTAATTAAAACACACCAAGATAACCTTTAAAGCATTTCTGATAAAGTGTCCTTTTCATTAGGTTCACCTAAACTGCACCCAGTGCTTCCAGATCTAAGGGGTAACTTTATGACATTTAAAGAGGTTAATGATAAAACCCCAGTCACATTTCCAAAAACGACCAACAGGGGGGGGGGTGCCTTTAAAACTGTCTTATTTTCAATTTGCCTTAGAATATGATGTCTTAGTTTTGGTTTGCCATAGAAACTATATCTAAAGTTTATAGGTTTGCTTTAGAAACTTCAGGGTTGGTCTATTTATTATTTTTTGGAGAAACTTTGTTTTATTTTTGATTTGCCTTAGAGACTTTAATTTGTCTCATTTTTGATTTGCCCAACTAATGCATGAGAGAGGGTGTATAATATATATGTCTTTGTGCGGGAAACTATACCGCATTACAAACCTTATTAATTTGTTTGTATCACTCATATTTCTACATGAAATTCTATTTTACATTGTATGAACAGTCATCTTACCAATATCACAACATGCATGCTGTATGATTATTTCCTTTGATATATTTATGTGCAATATATTAATGTGGTTTTTAACATCTCACATTATAGCTATAATCAAAGTCCACCTCTTTTGTATAATTTTAAATTAATGTAAAGTACATATAAATTTATATCAATTGAAAATGTTTTAATCTAGAAAAATTTTCAGTTAAAACATTTTCTGAGTTGTGTAAAAAATTATATTAGAAATCTGTTTCTAATGTACCAATACTTACAAATGTATATAACTCAGCGTGTGGATATAGCAGCGTTTATAATCCAAGAGATATAAATTTTAAATTTAGTTAATTTTATTTTGAAATTTAGTTGACATACTTTTTTTTCCATGGGGTCATAGGAAAAATATGATAATAAACTTTTATGACAACTAATTTCTAAGGCAACATTAAAAATGGATCTTATTTTTTTTAGTAATCTACAAAAAATATAACTTGGGCAGCTTTAATAGCTTAAAGTTTTAATGCAATTTCTGCAGCACATGAATGTAAATAGTTTTTTTTTTTTAACATGTTCCTTCTTTTTTAAAAAACAGAAAACAAACAAGAATTAAATGTGGATCTCTGCTCTTAATTAGCGTTTGTAAAAATCAGAAATCTTTTAAAATCAGAAAATCGGGGCTTCTTTTGTCCCTCCCCTCCCTTCCAAACATGTCCAAAGATTGTGCAAATTTTCCGATGAAAATACTGATTTACAGATTGAGATTATGATGCATGATCAAAACAATTACTCATTAAAAGGAAACATTGACGAAAATAAACAAAATGTCTTTATTGTTTATTTCATGAAAAACTAGAGGTACTGTGAGCAATGAGCTCACTAAATAATACCCCCCGCCTCCCATATGAATATAATGGCAGTATCCATGTTTTCCTCTGGAAAATCCAAAATATATGTCAGATCAAAAAGTAAAATAGGAGGTGCACAATGGCAATATGTAATAAAGATTCTGTGAAAGTTTCATCAAATTTCCTTCAGTGGTTTGAGAGGAGTTGCGGATAAGAGATGGGTAACCCAAAGCGTAACAGACGGATGGACGGAAATACCGATTACTATATACCCTCCCACTTTTCAAGCGGGGGTATAAAGAAATCATTTTAACTTTATATTGATAATTAACCCTTTATGCAGGTACTTTTAGTTGATATATTACCCTAATATGTATAAAACACTGAATGAATTGTATTTTTTAGGGCCAACAGCTCCTAGAAGGGTTTGTTTGGGTTTTTTTGGTAGATAGGCAATGTCTGTTCCTATCTCCCTAACAGCATAAACATGTTTTAAATAAATCAATAATTAGAATCCGCTACAGACATTTTTTTGCTATCTTGAAAAGCTTGTTGTCTCCAAATTATCATTTCAAAGAGATTTTTGATGAAGGCACTGACAACGTGTCATTTGACTTTCTCTCTCTACAATTATTGTAATGAGATTAATAACGGAATACCAGTCAATATAAATATAGAGCTTCCATATGATGAAAGGTTAATTAAACCAACAGGTATACGACTGGATGAATCCTTTCATTGTGGGGGAAATTATGCTCCACAATTTATTCTTCAAGACACAAACCAAGTTTGATATGGTAATACAGCTAGTATAAAAAATGTAAGATCCAGTAAAAAAAATTTCAGCCCCCCACATAAAACAAATTGAAACAGGGAAAGCTTGAATTGAACACTTTTGGAAAAATAAACAACAATAGTTACATATATTCACTTCCGAACTGACCCACTTTAATATTTCAATGTGCTTTATACTGCACAAACACCAGATAATGAAAAAATCAATATTCTATATAAAAATATGTCTTGGTGTGGAGGTTTATTTCAATAAGCAGTTTGAAGGTGTTTATAAACAGTGTAAAAACCAAGTAACAAGTGCACTTGTTTATGTTTGTTTACAGATCAACTTGCATGAGCCTGCAAGTAAACATGAATCAATGACAAGTACATGTACTAAGCAAGAGAAGTTAAAGGTGAACAATATGGTAGTTGTTTACAGTAAAAAATCTGGAGAGGCAACTTATTTATAAGTACTTATTACTTGACATCAACATTAAAATAATGCAATTCAGATAAATAAGGATGTCCAGTCTATTTATCAGATTTTTAAAGACACATAGTATCCCCTTTCCTAAATGAATTTGGAATTTTGAAGAAAAAAAATCCAAAAAAAAAATATATAAGTACAAGGAGGTTATACTTAAATTTTAATCTTTTTTCTAATACTTTCAAAAGAAATACCCTTTAAAAGAAAAACAGCTGAAACTAAATATTCTCAAAGCAAGTGAAAAAATGTAATTTTGTTCTCTTTTCAATATGTTTGCATTTAAATATTTTCATAGGGTGTTTTAAAAACTGAATCTATACAAATATCTTCAAAAAATTCCATTATCATAAAAAATAAAGAGGTAAAAATAACAAATGATTAATCAGTTTTTTAATTTAATGTTTACATTAAACTTCATTTATTTGTATATTCAATATTTCTACTGGGCATCTTGAACATTACAGAAACTGCATGTCTTTTCAAATATATCATAACCAAATAAATTTCAGAAGTAAAAATAACAATTATTTAACAAGTCTTATTTTATTGACTATATACCCTATTTATAAAGTAAAGCTTTTATAAGTTTGGGGCAATGATTACAGAAATCCCCTCATCTTTCTCAATTTTAATCGGTTATCATAACAAGACAGATGCACCACAAATAAATAACAAATACCAAACTGAATAACCATTGTTCACTAAAAAAAATACATTCTACCTCCCCTAGGATCCAATAAAGATAAATATGTTGGAGACACAATGGTATGTTATGTAATAAGAGAATATTATCTCCATCTCACCCTACAATATATAGAGATTCCTATGTGACCTATTTTAGGAGAAAATTGACCTGATATAACCCACCTCAGATGAATCACAGTCCATGTAGGTATCCCCCGTGGTGGACACTTGCATGGGTTCGCTGGTGTCCATACTCTCCCTCTGCTGTCCGGGGTGCTGGTGGGGAGGGGATATCATGGGGGTGCTACTGACCACGGGAGGGAAAACCCCCTGATGAACAGTACTCACTGGATGGGGATTATATAGCCAATCTTGGAAATCGTCGTAAATAATGCTATTCATGATTCCTTTTTTTCTATATAAAAAACTACTACTTGCATCACATAAGTCTGAAGCAAAGTAAAACTACAGGTTTAAGTCCCTTGAGTGAAGAGATTTTTTTTGTTTTTTTTTCCTTGAGCTGATAAATATTTCCCAGACAATGCACTTTCAATTGAATTACACAAACAACAACACCGAAATGATTAGATCATTGAACAACACTACATATGCTACTGGCACACTCTTACACTGGCACAGTCACTGCATTCTTAGGATCTATGATCCAACGTGTGTCATAAACACTTAGTGTCAAATACGAGGTGGGAAGATCTAAAACCATATATTAATATCTTTCCCTCTTCAAGCCATTTACTTCAAATCTCCTGAGTTTCAAATAAATTATGCACATTCCATATCAGGTAGAGAATATTTATCTACTGTTGAAACAGCCAAGAATATGACCTCCTGTCCAATACCAGTGAAATATTGACCCACTCGGGTATGTTTACAGTAATATATACATGCCACAATCAGATTCCAGCGTGTGTACGTAAAGTTAATTGTACAACACAATGTCAGTGGTATGTAATATTCCACAGAAAACTCTTGATATGTAATATCCTGTCTTGCTGGGTAAAACTAAGTCAGTTCACTGCGCTGTACTGGTAATATGGTGTCAGATGTTCAAATTTCAACTCGTCTGGTTATCTGTGCCCCGCTTACACAGGCCCACTATCTATATGTAATCCCGTACAAGGTCATATGAGGCCAACGAGAAACGCCACTGTCTCTATCACCCAACCAGCACAGCAATTAAAAGAGCCATCAATATTTGGGTGATTATTTAAATCCACAAATATGCTTCGACAACCACCAATGTTTATTCCACTCAAATGGTTTTTAAAACGCTGATCAACTCCTCCTAACGTAATAGTTAAGAGAACAAAAATCTACAGAAAAACAGCACAGCACACTCTTCTAAAATATTTCTAATAAGAAAACAAAAGACGTCTGTACGGCTAAGTCCCTGCTCGATTTCAATCAAAAAACAGAACAGTATGTTAAATTAGTCCAGGCTTTAACAGTTCACTGAGCACACACAGTTAAGTCAGGTAAGAAGATATGGGAGTATGTATAAAATCACGGTTAGGAAACAAATAAGTTTCCAACTGGTAAACCTTCTCTAAGAACACGTGTTCCTCACGTCATCAGAAAGCAATTTTAAAACATTCCATAACCCTGCTCTTTTCATATTACAGTGACATAATTTCCAGCTCTATAGCCTTACTGTACATGAATGGAAAGTCGATAGACAATAGAAAATTGATTTTTTTTCTCTATACCAATTCTTTAAAAAAAGCAACCTAATTTGTATTTTCTCCTAGGAAATTTGTTTAATTCAGCGGTGTAATTTCATTTGAAGATTTTCCTGTAATTCATGTTATTTATTGGTACTTCAAAGGGACACGGTATTAAATATATATAATTATGCAGAGTTTGCATTTCAAACAAACCAATGCCTGGATACACTGATTAAACACTTGAGAAAATTTTTACTTCTGACATTAATCTACAATTGTGAATCTGTCATTATTCTGTACCAGTAAATTATAATATTTAAATTGCCTCAAATCATGTTGTATGTTATTGACAATAAATATTATAAAAAAAAAAAAAAATAAAATAATAATAATATTTAAATTGTAAAAAAAAATTCAGTATTGACTAATTCAGTGTGAAATAACTGTTTTATGAAAATGACTTTTTCAACTCTTTGAGTGAATGCATGTTTTTCCTGAAATCAGTGACCTTTGTGCATGAAGTAACACTGAACCAATAAATGAATAAACAAAATTTACATATTGCATAATCAGAATTTTTCCTTTTTTATATCTTCTATCTTTAAGTTAATTAGATTTAAAGATGACACAGATTAGTCCTCTATAAAGCCATTTTCAGGGTACGTTGTACCTATCCTGTAAATCTCAGCTGGAATCAACACTGAATTGAGATGATTCCATCAAACAAGTACATGTAATGCAATACATATCTGATAAATGACCACCAATGTTTCATGATTAAAAATCAATTTAGGTGTAAATTGGTCCTTGATTAAACCTCGATTTATTTGATTGTTAAATATGTTCAATATACTTTGATTCTCCAACACTACCTTACTACAACCTGTCAAAAAAAATCATCAACCAACACAAAAATTATTTTTTGGCTTCGTAAAATCAAAACATAGCTAGGGCACCTCAAAGTAGAGCATCGACCCTAGCAATATATCAAGGGAGCAATCCTGATGTATAATTACAACATTTCTGTTACAAACACAAGGACAACCTAACCCACATAAAGATATGTTACTATATCCCTTACAACTGCCTTGTAAGGGGATAATAAAACCATCCTTCTTCTAGCTAAAGCTGAACATGATTTGTCATACAGATATATATAGTCAGTGTATAAAGGAATTTGAGCACCATATTCCTTTATTCAGTGGCTTTATCTGAGGGCCCCTATATAAGTCGCTCACTTTGTCTCTGCTTATAGCGTAATCAGTTGTCACTTGTGTACAGATTGACTCAACTCTTGGTATTGACAAAAATTGTGTACTTCATCCAAGGCAGGAGAAAAAAATATCAAAGAAATTTACAATAGTTGCACAGGCCAGTGCAGTATTCATGCAAACAAACACACATACACATAACTGAAATAACATTAATAAACAAAGACAATGCAAGATAACTAGTATGAACACAGGTTACCAATGAATCAGTCAGGTGTAAAAAATGCAGAGAGTAATACCCTGGTGCTGATAGTAGATAGTATAATCCAGTATGGCATAAGCCTATTTATGAGTCGTGTTCATCAAGGGAGAAGATTAAACATTTTATATCCAACATTTAACAGATATTCATCAATTATTTCATCTGCCTAATGGCAAAGGATCATCAGAACAAATATGAAGGGTTACCTTTGTTTTTAAGGCATTCCTCCTGAAGAAAGCCTTACAGGATTCGCAGGTAATGGCATCGAAGTTGTAGCCCAGCGCCTTATCCCCACACACGCCACAGACGAGAAGGGTGCCATCTTTAGGTTTAGGTCGCCTCTTCTGTTCTCTCTTGGAGGCTGCATCCCTTCCATAGTACTGTATCAAAATAACAGGATAACAATTAAAAAATACACAAAGAACTCTGATGAAGAAAATTTAATGACTGCAAGGAGAGCATACTTAATAGATATATATATTAAACTAAATAGCCATCAGAATGCAAGTGCAATGGTTCGAAATGGGGCCAAAATAAAATTATAGTTTGTTTGGAATTGCCTTCTGCCTCATGAAATGCCTCCTCCTGAAAAAATTTTATTGACCAAAAGTAGGAAGATATTTTTTTATTTAATCAATTTTTTTGCCCATTACGTGTATCACATGCACCATACAAAACACTGAAATATAGTGTCAGATCTATGTAAAATTACGTTTTTTTGTTGATTGTAGATACTTTTTTTTAAAGTCAGAAAATGTATTTACTGTTTACTGAGATTTTTATCAAAAATTTAAAATTCATCTTCAATTAGAAAAAAAATAATTTCCCTTCCTCCCTCCTGTGTCTGAAACCCTTCAGGCGGCAATTCCAAACAAACATTTTTTTAAAGATGGCCTGGCAAATTTTAAGACAATAATCTCCATCCCAATAATTCATAGAGTGGTGAATTCATATGAAAAAATTGCATGTATCTACACTTGATCATTTCCTATCAATTAGCAAAACTTAATATAATATATAAAACAAATGAATGAGACTCCATATGCAGACTGTAAGCTATGATTAAACCTTGTTATAAAACCAGTTGGTTATAAGACAAGTTCTGTAAAAAGAGTAGTGTATATATTTCATCAGCTGCATGGTAAGCAGCATGTTTTGAAGGTCACACTAACACCTGTAGCACGTCCATTACAAGCCACAGGTAAGTGTGTAATCTCTTACTAGGACAAAGATTACGCAATACCTTGCAGGCAAATAAAGGGAATATGATGATTATTTGGCAAAGTAAATACACCATTTTTTTCTGAAAACATACCAAAATTGTTGGAGTCTATACATATCGACTTTTAAAAAAAAAAGAATGTTAACAAATAACAAATTAACAGACATATAAGTATTTTACCAGTATAGAGCTAAAAAGGAAGTGCCACTTTTTAATGTTCAAAGAGCACCCTTGCTCCTGAGTGAAAATGCTTAATATTGATCAAAATAGTTACATTTTTTTGACATTCATAAACTACACACAAAATATTTGCTTGGCCTTTTTATCAAACTCAAATATCAAAAAAAGAATTGTGACTTTTCAATATAATTTAACAGATATTTTTTTATTCAAAAACAAAGGCCAAACTGCTCACTTGCAATTAACATTAAAAAACCCTGATAAATCTTGATTGTTATGATTTCATTACAGAGTTGAAAATTAGGATATTGATCTAATATTAGGATTTTCTGTGAACTTCTGAGGGGAGTAATTATTGTGGTGATCGAGTTGAATCTTCAGTCAGTTGCTTATGTCATACACTTCTCCATTCCTACAACAACCTTAAATTTCAGCACAGTGAAACCGTCATCAGCTAAGGTTAATTTTTATGTACACGTTTTATATGATAATAATATTTCCCCTGTGTGGGTACAGGACAGGGGTCAGATTTTATTACAAAGTCAGCCATTATCTACTGAAAGTTAACAAAGGTTATAAGTACATTATCAGTACTGTATAGTTCTAATATTATGGCCAGGACAAATAAGACAAAATGACGCAATAAGGAAAGGCAAAAATGAATTGCTCAGCAGGAGAATATCAGGGATATAGTACAACTTCAAGTAAATTAAAGATCAAGTGACCAGTTATGTGAAGTTAACCTTGAAATCTGAGCCTTATATTATCTGACTATATGAACTAGTACAGTAGATGTAAGTCATGATAATGAAAGATTATCTCATTTTTACATAGGAAAACAAATCATGAATTTCTAACATAAAAAATTTTAAAGAAGGACTAGTATATGATCATGTGTGGGAATTAACATGTACTTGGAGTAACTTTTTAAAAGTTATTATTTCTTTATGATATGATATTTTACATATGGTCATTTTGTCTAATGTCATCTTGGATTTCTTTTTTACTCAAAACAAATTGATTGAATAATATGTCCTTTTGCTGTATATTTTGCCAACTAGTAAAACTCTGCTGCATGTCTAATCAAAAAGTAGCTTTAATATCATCGTTATGTGCCTGGTTCTACAAAATGACACCATAATATCAGGTAGATAATATAATGAATTACACTGCAGCAAAGTAATTACTGCTGTTCCTGAGGCCTGGTATAAATATCTATTGTCTAGAGGAGAGATCAAGTTCTATGTAATCCTTATGTACAAATGATCAAGCATATCTTGCTTACTTAGAATCCAGTCCTTCTTCATGCCGATGTCAAAGCACTTCTTAAGACGGCAGCCAGAGCAGAATTTTCTTGTGTGGGTGTCAAGCTTACAATTGCCATCAAAGCTGCAAGCAAAAACCTGAAAGAGTCCAAATAAAACATTATAATTATACATCTTCATTATTTCCAGCTCATCGTCAGATACCCAGTTCTTCTAAATGCATCAAGTAACATTCATAAGTATCATGACTAATGCAAATGTTCAAGAATGTTTTTGCTAATAACTATAAGAATACGAACTTGACAGAGCAGTTATAAAAAAGAAAATTTCAATAACAGACCAAGCCATTCTTGATTTCTTGATATGAAGAGTAAAAATTTAAAGAATGCAATGATATATGCTTGCAAATTTGCCATGTAATTTGTATCTATCGTTTTTAGGCTTATAACTTTGTATTATAATATGATGAATTTATATACTTTGTCAAATTCAAAGATAAAAAAGCACCCGATCTCTTTAAACCCTTTTAAATGATTTCATACAAATGCACCCTCGGTTGTTTAATTTGCAAATCAATTATTAATTTGATTCCCAAAAAATTCTGTAGAGACTTTAGGGTGTCATTGTTTACTCTGATTTAACAACAGACACTGATGGCAGTGTGAGTAACCTGTACCAATCCTTACAGTACCTTGAATCTGCTAATTTCAACATCAAAATTTGATCAAAGCGAAGTCTTAGACTGTGCTTCTGATTAAATCATTATCAAGTTTTGAAGATTTTCCTGTAATTCATGTTATTTATTGGTACTTCAAAGGGACACGGCATTAAATATATATAATTATGCAGAGTTTGCATTTCAAACAAACCAATGCCTGGATACACTGATTAAACACTTGAGAAAATTTTTACTTCTGACATTAATAAATATCATATCATAAAGAAATAATAACTTTTAAAAAGTTACTCCAAGTACATGCATGTATCTTCTTCTCTTTCTGGGTTAAAGCTTCATTTTATTCTTAAAAGCTTTTGGTCACTTAATATTCAGAATTAAAAGTATCATACTGAGTTGTTGTGACAAATACAATAAAATTCAGACAATGCAAGTTCTTGGGTCAAAAACTAAATATGTTGCGTTTCAATGGCATCTGTTTTCATACACCCGGGCCTGGTTCTATGTTTTTTATTAACTATTTCCTATGCAATTGTAGCTATGCATTGGAATGCATGAGCTGTAGGCAAACTGGTAGTTGATTGGTCTCATGTTACAGGAAACGAAGACACCTAAATAGAAAGATCTACCTCTATCACTGGCAGTGTACCAAATCTGTTATCAATTTTTAGTTATCATGTACTTTCAAAATGTTTAGATGTAATCAATATGTTTTATATGCTGGTATGAGGTATTAACTTCAAAGAATGTTCGTGGTACCACATTTGATATACCCTTGACTCCGTGATGGTTGTATCATGGCAGAATTGGTTTCAAAATGATGACTTTGAACTTCAAATGTGATGAAAATTTTAATCATATGAAGACACAAATACACATTCTGGATGTTTAAATAATGTATATACAAGTCATGCTTGTCTGCAAATCTCTAATGAAAAGATAAAATGACACTATGGACAACTAAATTAAGTACACCCTCTATATAAAAAGTAAAATCTGAAAAAGGTACAAATATTCTGTATTCCAAGTGAAGTGTTCTAAAATAAATGTAATGCAAAAGATTTGTGGAAATTTGGCTGTAAGGTCTTGTATATCATACTTGAGCTAATGTATTGATAAGGTAGATAAAATAACTTGTCAAATTTATTTTTTTTTAAAAAGCCATAACAATTAAATTGGTATGAAATGTGTTGGTCAAGTCTGACTCAATGAAAGATTGCTAACAAGGTCATTATAACAACCATAGGTTTTTTACAACACTGTTTATTTAAGCATTGTGAAAATTACTGTAACATCAACTTATTTGTCAGTAGCTTGCTTTGGTCAGTTGATCATATCCAGAGCATGCCCTTGGGTATCAAATAAGTCAGAAGACATAAAACACCATATGCAGTGAAAAGTGGAAAATTACTGCATATATAAGGAACATTGACATTTGAAAAAGCTGAAATCTTCTCATCTGTACAGTTTGATGTTGGTCAGCCCTTATCCCCTCTACTGTATAAGTATGAAAAAAGAAGGAAAGGTTAATTTCATTTTTCTTTTTTCCTTGTAGGTGAAGATCAGTTGGCAAAGCGTAGACAGAAGCTTACAAAGCAGGATCGAGCCAAACTTCGTAAGATAGAAGAGCCAGGTTGTCAGGTCACAGCTTGTTCAGAAGTGTCCACCAGCAACTACCACTCGGACGAGTCGTCATCGTACAACCAATCCCCTCCCACAGAGTTATCTCCATTCAAATCAGAAATGGATGACGATGACTACCCAAGACCGTTGCCGGAGGACATCCGCAAAGAAATTCAGAATTTGGAGGAGCAGTACGCAGCGGTGTTTGACCAGCCATACAATGAGACCCAGTTTAGGAAACTGACAGAAAGTCCCCGGTCAGCTAATGACCTTTTCAATTTAACAGACATATTTATTCGTAGATTGATCAAGTTTGCCAAACATGTACCAGAGTTCAAGCAGCTACAGCAGGAAGACCAGATTCATTTACTTAAAGTAGGTTCTATCACTTTATATGTATTGCATTACATATATTTTATTGTATAAAATGTTTCTCCCTAAGAATAGCTCCTGGACTGTCAAAGAACAGACTAGTATATTCATGAACAAGTTTCTTTTGGGATTTGTGTATCTGTCTGTATACACATATTACAAAACTTTACTCCTTCTAAATTTTTTTGTTAAAAAAATAATTTTTGATAAAAACAGTTAGAATGTTTACTACTCACCGCAGAATAATATTTTACTCATGTCCCTAAATCAACTATTTTGATCTGATTTTAATAAAATTAATTTCATGTGTTCAATTTTTTGAGATACCAAATTCTTTCACAATTCTTATTTTGATATATAACTATATTTATATTACCATGTACGAGGGGTGATCAAAAAGTTCGCAAACTAATTGAATAACTTCCATACAAGAAACAAGAAACAAGATTTGGTTTTAATGTTGATTATATTTTAAATTAATCCTCCCCGATTTCAATGCACATCAACCACCGTTCTGCGCATGCGCGAATGACGTGACCCCCTCCGTAGCGTTCTGTCACAAAAGTTGAAAGATTTTTCCGAGTTTATATTTTTTTCCATGAAGAAGATTATAGAAGTTTTACATTCATAATTTATGATGCAATAGGTGAAAATAAATTTTGCCAAGAATCTTGGCATTTAGACGTTGACAGAGGTGTTGTAGTGAAGCAAACGACAACTCTGGGTAGAGATTGTTGTTTGCCAATCTTAAAGGATATGCACATCAAGGAATTTATGGGAGGGGGGATTTCAGGGGGCGTCTATGAGACCCATAGTTTGTCTAAGTTAACCCTACTCTTGATTTTTGTATACTGAAGTTCAACTGTATATGAATACACAATGAATACAGTTGTTCCTGTTGTCCAGGAGAGGAGAAAATGCAAGGAACTAAACAAGGCTTTGAATTCTGGCCCCCTGAATCCCTGATCAGGTGCTAAACCGATCTGAGCACTGACCATTGAACTGCTTAACCGCCAAATTCTTCCTTCCTTAAAGGTCTGTGCTACAAAAGACAGCAACCCAAGCTTTCCTCAGTCTTTTCTCCTGGCACTTCCAGGACTTGATCACTGACACAGCACCTCATGTTACTAATGTGATGTACCAGACCAGGATTCAAACCCAGGCTCCATGGATCACTAGACAGGTGCTCTAACCACTAATTTAAGCCAGCCAGGCTGATATCCATGGCCCAAAGCAGCCCAAACTACTACACTGTGTATCTCATAACTTATAAGCCTTTAATCTCTCTGAAGGACACCTCTTAATCTATTATGAAATAATAAATCTTTTTATTTATATGCATGATTCCTTAGTGAATTTCTTCTGTTAATAGCATTATATTTATAAATAAACTGTTATGCATATTACAAAGAAAGATACTGGAAACATAGAGAAAGTGTTTTGAATTTGCTTGATTATACAGTATCCAGGCCATTAATGATATACAATTTAATGTTCCAGAAATGAAAGATTTGAAGGAAAAAAAACAATATTTTGGATTCACACACATTTGCTTTAAATAATTAAGACCTTGAAGCACAGTCAGATTGCAAACAGACAGGCAAATGTGTAACCAATATTCTCACCTATTTCTATAATAAGCCTGTACTGGTCATTCAAGTCTTATCATTAACCTCTTTAAATGTCATAAAGTTACCCCTTAGATCTGGAAGCACTGGGTGCAGTTTAGGTGAACCTAATGAAAAGGACACTTTATCAGAAATGCTACATAGAAACACCTGGCTCGGACTAAAATCATTAGACGGTGGCTATATATAGCCACAGGCTATTGCTGCTGGTCTGGGCTATGAGTGTAAGCACACAGGGACCTTAGCGGCGATTTTTGCAGAGTCAAAATAATGAAAGTAGAGTCATTTCGATGTTTGAAAAATGTACATAGTTAACAAATACTTTCAAGTTATTTCAAAGACATTTCGTTAATGGATACAAAGCCTAATTCCTGATATTCGCCTCATGAATATTCAATGAATTACGCCGAACCAAACTAACTCGTACACCAACCGACTCGTATATTCGTATGCAAACTACATATGGCAATTCGTACGCAATTTTTTTTCTCACATTTTCGAAAAATCAGTTCGTACGCACATTGTGTTTGTTTAAAAATACCGAATATTTGATGAAAAATATTTGCAGATAATTGTTTAACTAAATAGAGACAGAAAAATATTTTGTTATTCTGTTTTTTTCCTCTTTTTTTTCGATCAGTATACGAGGGTTGTCCATTAATATCGTGTATAAAGCGTTTTTCTCGGGGAAAAAAAAGTGGGCGCTGCAAGGTGAAATTTTCAGCAAGTATTTATTTATCATATTTTGTGTATCTGAATTCTTTTGATAAAATATAATAGACAAAAATTTAATATTTTATTAACATGCTTTAATGTACATACACACGATTTAAAAAAAAACCCGTTTTTAAAAATAATACACGAGTATTGTTTGAAAATAAAAGTATTAAATAAATTTTGGTTAACATTATTCTATTTTTTATATACTAGTAATATCTATTGTGTCGTCTATTGGAAAATTTAAGGAAATTTCATTGATTTTTGGCAATTTTCCAAGCATCCGAAATGGGAAAGTGGTAAACCCAACATATAAAGAACGGAGACGTTTGATGACGTTACTACGCACAGGAAAGCAGTTCAGTTTTTTTAGTGTGCAAGGGAAATGGGAGTTTTCTAAGCGAAATCGTTTTTAATCATACTATAGCGTAAGGAGCTGTTAATGTTGACAGCCAATATATAAGATTATTTATTTGAATGATAGTAAAAATATTGTCCATGATTTTAGTACCAATAAATCTTCACAAGGTCCCATTTGTGTGCGAGATTGGTTTCTGGCTGTTATTTGAAGAATTAAGGGTGACTCAACTATGTGCATCAATGAAATTCCTTAATTTAAGTGGGAATTATCCAACTTGCTTTTAGCAAAGAGGAAACTTGAGGCTGCTTTAGACACTTGCACATTATCATCCGTGTGTCGTAAGGCGACACAACACATTAAATGAAATCTTATAATTTGTTTATTTATGCATATACCTATTTGAAGTTTGCTATGATTTTTGATGAAAAATGTACTGAAGAGTAGTGAAATTCAAAACACTTTACTTTTAAGTACAAAAATATAAATTTAAATTAAAAAATACATGTACATATATTGTGAAAAATTGAAATAAACTTTTATAATTTCCATATCATTTTACAAATTCTTACAACATTTTATCTTATTTATTACCAGTAGCCATTTGACGTAGCGGGTTTGCTTTGGACTCACGGACCTGAAGGAGTCCATCCTTACGTCGCAGATTCGACTCCCACGGGACATGGAGATCGGCCCTTAATTCAGATCGAGATCCCGTGTCGCAGTAATTATACTAGCCAGAAAAATATCCCTCGCTGCTCAAAATTTTATACTCGAAAGGGACGTTAAACAAACAAAATCATTCATGCCACCGTCTCTCAGTACTCACAGTACTTTGATTTTTATTCAGGTTGCAGTACATTGGTGCGAATATTACTTGTTAGATATTGATTCCATCAAAATATATGTCGGTTAATCTTAAATAGCGTCTTCATCGTTTTAGTAATTGATTTTATTAGTGGTCCCCTGGGGAACAAATTTAATACAGATATATATACTGGTATAAGCATTTACAATTATTCAAAGTAAATGGGAGTCAAACATGAAAAAGGCGCCAAAGCGTATAAAATAAACCAGCTTCTTAAGTATAGTTTGCAGGGAATTGAATAGATAGCAAATACAAAATGCCCCCCCCCCCTCCCCTTGGCTTCCAATAATCCCCTCACTTTGTCTATGTGTTATTATCACTTGCTTGTCTCTCTTCGTTTCTTATAGTGGAGTTCATTTCATATTGCTGTACATCGTTTAATGTGATTTTTTTTCTAACTCAACTCAGCTTTTTACTCCTTTTTCAATCACCTCAGCTCAAAAATTCCAAAAGCAGCAAGACCTAAGGAATGAAATCAGAGTTAGAGTTTTAAAAACCACATTTAAAAAAAAAAAAGACTTACACAATTTTATTTAATTCTCAAGCAGTCTGACAAACTAATTACTAGATACTTTTAAAAGGTTTAAAACGTTTTAAATTGAAGGACCGAGATATAAAATTTGATAAGCTTTCTCATCGGAGGGGGAAATTACATATTTTGGCATTCAAAAATGCCATACGAACCGTTTCTTTGATATCTTTTTTCTTTAATCATGTTAAAATTTCTTTGTGCAGAATCAAAGGGGGGTAAAATAAGAGTTATAACAAAGACGTTTAAAGAAAAGAAACTTACTATTCCATGTGTACAAGAATATGTCTTTATTTCTGAATGAGTGGTAGTTAATGGTCCATATATATGTAAATGATGGGTTTAGAATGACAAAGCAGTTTTCCTATTTTTAAAAAAAATTTTAATATTCGGTATAGCAATAGCCTTTTCTTTTTTAAATAATGTAGAATAGAATGTATAAATAATAATATTAAATAAAAAAAGGACCTTTAGAACCATTTAATGGGATATAGATATGACTGCATTAATTTTATTTTTACAGCATTTTTTGTGCAATCAAACGAGAAGGAATCGTGAATTTATACACTTTCACTCATAAAAATTATTTGATTTCACGGGTAATAAAAAATTTGACGGATCTCAAAGACCATAAATCCACTCTTGATAAGGAATTTACGAGGTATGATAATTTCTGGTATACATTGAGATGTTTATGGTGTATAATTAGAAGAACAATTGCTGAAATTACTTACATATTCCCTTCATTAAAATTCTGTCACCTTTATCAGTAATTGCAGACATGAAAAACTACATAGTAGTATAAATGAGTTTAAAAACAATGTCTTTATCTCACATGTACATAAGTAGTATTACTTGGATTTAAATACATTTTAGAAACTTTGTCATATTGTGTTTTTCAGTACTTTTATCAAACCTTTTAAAGTAAAATTAAAACAAGAGGCCCAGGGGCCACAGCGCTCACCTGAGCACATCTGGCTTGAATTTAACCCCCCCCCCTTCCCTCCAGGCGTTCATCATTTGAACAAACTAGAATCTACACTACCTGAGGATGATTCCATATAAATATCACTAATCATAGCTTTGAAATACTTGAAAAGAAGATTTTAAAAGGTTTCCCTATATATCCCTATGTAAAACTTGGGTCGGCCATTTTGGCCCCACCCTAGCCCCGGGGGTCATGATTTGAACAAACTTGAATCTACACTACCTGAGGATGATTCCACATGAGTTTCATCTTTCCTAGCCCAGTGGTTTTTGAGAAGGATTTTTAAAGTTATTTCCTATATATTCCTATGTAAAACTTGGGTCGGCCATTTTGGCCCCACCCT
>PRKT01000013.1:463120-542397 GCA_003671525.1 Saccostrea glomerata
TTAATACCTAAGATGTTTAAATAAAGCTATAAAATGTCAAAAGTAGGTCACCATGACCTACTTTTTGGTCGTCACTCTCCGAAAACCCAAGATGCATCAACTCACAATGTTTGATGATTCTAAGCTTACAAATACCTAAGATACTTAAATAAAGCTATAAAATGTCAAAAGTAGGTCACCGTGACATAGTTTTTGGTCGTCACTCTCCGAAAACCCAAGATGCATCAACTCACAAAGTTTGATGATTCTTAGCCAATAAATACCGAAGATACTTAAACAAAGCCATAAAATGTCAAAAGTAGGTCACCGTGACCTACATTTTAGTCAACATTTTTAAAAGTCCCAAGATGCATCTGCTGACCAACTTTGATGATAGTAGGTCTGAAGGTAATCAAAATATGCCTTTTAAACAATATGAAAACATATGCCTGCAAAATTCAAAAAGTAGGTCACAGTGAGTCACAGTGACCTACTTTTTCACAAATATGTTTTAAGGTCCCAAGATGTCCCAATTTACAAGATTTGATGATTCTAACCCTCTCAGTGTCTGCAATAATGGGATTAAATGTTTTAAAAAGGATAAATCATAAAGTTCAAAAAGTAGGTCAAGGTGACCTACTTTAAAGTTGATGTTGTTCAAGGACCCAAGATGCATCAACTGACAAAGTTTGATGATCATAGGCCTTAAAGTGTCCAAAATATGCCTTCAAATCAATTTGAAAACAAATGCCTGCAAAATTAAAAAAGTAGGTCACTGTGACCTACTTTTGATTTAACATGATATAAAGTCTTAAGATGCATCAAATTACAAGATTTGATGATCCTAGTCCTTACAGTAAGCAAAATATAAATGTTTTTATCAATTGTAAATTTAGGTCAACTTTGAAGTGACCTTGAGACCACGCCCTTTGCCCCAGGGTCATGTTGTGAACAATTTTTAATCTTCAACATATCCTGATCCTTGTATGTAAGTTTGGTGAAAATCTGCCTGGTGGTTCTGGAGAAGAAGATTTTTTAGCAACCAGTACTTTTGGTTTTGTTTTCCTGATTATCTCCCCTTGTTTAAGGGTCCCAACCCTTATTTTAGTACAAATGATAGCCCGTGGGCCAAGGATACCCTGTGACAAATTTGGTACTGATTGGCCAAGGGGTTCTTGAGTTATGGCCCATATTCTTAAAAGTTAACGCACACCGCACAAATGGCCATAGCATTAGCTCTTTGAGCCTTTGGCTCAGAAGAGCTAAAAATGCCATTAATTTTTAACAAATTCATGATTATCTCCCCTTGGAAAAGGGCGTGGCCCTTCATTTGAACAAATTTGAATCCCCTTCACCCAAGGATACTTTGTGGCAAGTTTGGTTGAAATTGGCCTAGTGGTTCTTGAGTAGAAGATGAAAATGTGAAAAGTTTACGACGACGACGCCGACGCCAACGACGACAGACGACGGACAAATTTTGATCAGAAAAGCTCACTTGAGCCTTCGGCTCAGGTGAGCTAAAAAACATGAAAGCAGAATTGCCATTTGTTAGAGTTTTTTTTCCCTCTTCGTTATTCCCAACTCGCCTTGACCGTTTAAAAATCCCTAAATCCGCATTTTTTTCCCCTTGTAATTATTGTAATATCCTTGCTGCCATAGTTTATTCAAGCATGCCTTTTAAAGAAGACAAGTTAACAAAACACGCAATTCCATCTATAACCAGAAGCAGTAAGCAGTGGGCAAACAATGGGCAAAAAGCAGTTGGCTATCGTATATGCAATTCCATAATGCAGAGATAAAAACTATTTTGCAACATTTATACAAAACCTTGAAGGAAATATATTTTTAACCATAGAAAGTTTAAAACTTGGTAAGGGTAATTATATTAGGTGAACCTGGTTAGTGCCGTGGTCCAGGAGCCTTTTTGATTTCGGATAAGGCGTCGTGCATTTTTATACTTCTTGGCAAACATGATATGAATAGCTTAAAACTTTGAATTAAACTTTTAATAACCATATTTCTCAAATATAAAATAGAACAGCTATTCCCTTAAGAATCCATTACATTCAATGGTCCCTTAGAGTGAATTTTCATGAATCTTACTATTGCACGAAATAGCAATGGGTTTGGATATGGGTAAGGCTTTTTGACGATTGTGCTATATGAATTAATTATGCTTTTAAAAGCGCAGGGTTTTAAATTCATTGTACACGAAAAATGGGGCACTATTTGTTCAGAGATGATAGGGAACCACGGTCTTAAATCTGAGAGAAAAAAAAATTCTCATGGTCATGATCAATTATAAGCTGCACAATGTCCTAACGTCACTCCAAATAAACAGACAGTGCCTCCACAGATCTGAGTATTTAGTTCTACTGAAGCAAATAGCGTTCTTTTCATTCTCAAGTCAAAAGTGTCCCATAACCGTTATTTACGGAACAAACAATATTTACTACTTGTGCAGTCTGAAGCAACCCCTTCCACGTTTCAGCGAACCCATTCGACCTGACGTGTTAACCGAATTTCACACGGAGAGAGAAGAGAGACAATAACGCTGTTAAATTCATTAACTTAGTTTCTTATTCAGATAAATGAACCAGATCCTGAAAATGTAAAACTGATGCAAAATTGATGTCTTCAATAGTTTTGTTTTTAATCAATGCCAAATACAGTTCGAGTTTTCTGTCAACCAATACACATATTAGAGACTTTAATGTCCATAGAGAAGAAGAGACCAAATTACTGTATAGTATTAATTAACAAATAACTATGGTATATATACCATATTCCTATATATAGAACAACACAAATCAAACACCTGCTAAGGTCGCCAGGTCATGTTTAATAAACACTTTATCTTTCTACATGTGCAGAAGTGAATCATAATAGATCTAGAGCATACTTGAGAACGGGATAAATCAAAACACAATGTAGATAGTCGTACGTCTTTGGTTCATATTAAAACATGATAAAAATACGAAGGCATAAAATTCTCTTAACTTACGCAACGCTTCCAGGATCTGTGATTTATCCTCATCTATCAGAAATCATAAATATCTTTTAAAATTCACCAGACTAAGCCACAAAGAAATGAAAAGAAGCAAAAGATACGTTTTTATGTTGCGCTTTCTTTTCATTCAGCATTCCTCTGCTTACATATAAAATTTGGCTTTATTCGATAATAAAGTTATGCCAAATATTCAAGAAGTTATAAAATAAGCATATTTTACAATGCAAATTTCATTCCTTTTATTCTGATTTTTTTTTTTTACTAAATGAATGAGCCATGAATTCCAGTGAGAGTTACCTCTCTTATTTAAAGATCAAGATACCTCAATATTTATCACTGAATGCACCAAACAAGTACAATGTGTGTGAGAGTGAATCCCCCTCCCAAAAAATAAAAAAAATCATCTCTTTTGTTGTCACCCATACTTTTTTATTCAACATCAGACAAGTTGCTTTTTTGAGCGTCACAATATTATAACCTTATAAACAATTTTATAGTGTGGATACTTTAAAAATGATAAAAGGTTTTTACAATATCCATGACAATAGAAAATTGAAAACAATCTTCTTGTTTTTCCTTAAAGTAAAAACCTGTATAACACTGTATAACATTAAGTTTACAAAATGTAAATTTGAGCTACTTTCAATACAAGTACATAGTCATGGATAAAATGTTATTTTGTATAATTTTTGGCAATAAAAATATTTTATTTTAAAAAGCCAATATTAACAAATAAGGTAAATAAAAAACATGTCTACAAATAACATTTACTACAGAAACACTTAAAGTATTAGCACTTTTATCGTGTAGAAAATATTAAATAAAATAAATTTCATCTTTAATTTTTTTTTATCTAGCTTTAAAAATCTGAATTCTTTTTGGTTAAAGGTAACAACAGTACACAACAGACTATAAAATTATGACATTCATAACATTAGTTTTCCCCCTCAGGGTCTCTTTCTAAAACATAGACCAATATTGTTTTTCTCCAAATGTCACCTCCATGGTGCAGATATACTTTGATCCACCGGAAACATTTTTAGATCACAGTGGAATAAATGCCTTGTACACAGTGTCACAACAGTGAACATGGACAATGTGTGCATGCAGCATATTTAATTAATGTATCTGATAAAACTTACTGAGATGATAAGATTTTTACATTCTTTTTCTCTCTCCTTACTAATTTACTACTATCTACAGTAAATAAAGTCAAAATCAATACTTATTGACTATAAGCCCTATAATATTACATTCCCTCAAATACATTGTCAGATTAATTTTAAAACTTTGAGTGTTCATTTCATGACGTCTTGATTTGAAATCAATTAAAAGTAATATAATTTTTAGTGCAAATTGATATTCATCACATAACAATTCCAGGTTTTTGTCATAACTAGGAACAATTGAGCACAGTTTTTAAAAACTCTGTACTATCAAATTATTAATATCACCCCTTATACAAAAGTTAAACTAGAATCTGAACAATTTAATATGTTGTTTATTCACATGGCAAATGCAATAAAAAAAGACAGTGTTCCCTGTCATAAATCTTACAAATTCTTCAACACATACAGAGCAAACATTTCACTCTACCACCTTAAGGTAGGCTACTTTACGAGGACATATTTGAACAAACACACAAAATAGCATTCAAGCACCATTCTCAAGCATGCCATAAACCACACTATAACCGGTACACATATAATAAGGCAGTAGATTCGCTCCCCACAACCTTGATATTTTGCACCTTTGACCAAGCTGGGTCGTAAAGGCAGATCAATAGTCACTTACGTCAAAACGGGACAAAAATCAATAGATATGTTCTCTGTTAATATTACACTATTGGGACCCAGTTTTCTTGCTGTGTCTTAAATTGTGATGTACGTCACCTAATAATTCTGCCATTCAAGGTTGTGAGATCTCTATGAACGAGATGAACCCTATGTATACACACAAACAAACAGACGTATTTCACCTGGTGTGAAAAGACCTTAGCAACAATGATCATTGTGTAATGACAGTATACTTCCAATTGTAAAATACAACATATACAAGTTTACTGAATTTTTTAAAATGTTATCGACAATAAGATATGCTATATTCAATAGATTCTGAGGATATGTTTTTTTTTGTTTATGTGACAATTGATTTATACACACACAAAGCTATGCAGATCAAAACAGCTTCAGCTCTCATTGTTTTTGAAAAATATGCAATTAACTATGATAGCAATTAAACACAAAGCTGAACATGAAAACAGAAAGCAGGATACTGCAGTGAATGATGGGAAATGTTGCAGTGGCTGATGGGTAATACATTGTGAGTATACTCTAAGAGGTAGGTGCTGCCGAGCCTGAAGATTCCCTGAACATTTTATTGTCCTCCCTGAGGCTCAACAGTCAAAATCATGCCACTCATGTGTCTGTACACAAACCTAGGCAAGAACTATAACACACAAAAGCTTCTGATAATGCACTATTCTCTACTTATAGCAAGCCTACAAATCATGAAATTCTAGCTTCTTTAATCCCTCATTTAGGAGTTATTTTCAATCTATACCCCCCTTTTTTAAGGAAGTAAAATTTGATTAATTCATCTAAGTCATCTTAATTTGTAAAGTATCTTTGCTAAAAATAAGCTTTGTATTTCACTAGATAACCACACAACTTTGTCAAATACAAGACAGCATGCCAAATTTCCTATAATATTACAGACTTGCAATTCATTCAGACATGAAGTCCTGGTCCTAATTGTGGTAAGAATAATTTTGTCCTTACCAACCTACTCCCCATCCCAAGACAATAATAGCTTAGCTGCCTGAGCCTGGTGCTTCAGAACAAGACAACATAAAGAGCATGATGATGCCATATTGTACAAGGTCATTGATGTCAAAAACATACTACTGTTTGTCTACTCCTGTTCAACCTCACGTTTCTTTGTGCCATTTTATGTCACTTTTGTAAGCTGAAGATTTCCACTAGCAGTGGCTCTAGTCGTGTAATATCAAGGTGGGAGGCCAGTTGAGCGCTGGACTCTCCCAGACTTCTCACGTCCAGTAACTTCATTAGAAGCTTGGGATACAGCTGTCGGGCTTCGCTGACGGGATAAATGGACTCCAGGTAGGCTTGAAGCCAGGTAGAAAACTTTTCCTGTCCCTTGGCCACTAACTCCTTGTTTTTGAGACATGGTCTGTCTGAAGAAAATAACTCAATCACGAATAGTAGGGTCAATATGGTTTTGTTGGCTTTTGTGAGTTGATTTAGACTCATGACAAATTTCACATGGTCTGAATACATGTGGGTGTCCATTGTTTTGATCATTTCTGGGCTAAGTTGTGTTTCACATATTTTATTATTTTGTGATAACCCTCCTCTCACTTTCCATCCCATGGACTGTGAATCAAATCCCATCACTGAACGCAAAACCATAATTTCCATGATGCCTCCCTGAAAAAAAAATAAATTGTTTAGTTATTTTTTCATTTGTGCAATGTATTTTGTTTCATGTGTCATTTAATCATTCATTACTTAAGAGCCACTGGCTTCACAAGTTGTATCTGATTATTAAGTATTTTCATTAAGGTAATAAATTGCCGTTTCATGTTGATTAACAGTGCTAGCCCTGTGCTGTTTTCCTGATATGCAGTACATTAAATTCATTTTAGGATTTGACTAAATAACCAGAACTTGTCCTAAGGTGATTTCATTATTCAAAGATAAGGAATGAAACAAGAAAAATGTTTCTGGCATAACAATTATTTTTATGATAGTGGATCGATGGCCCCATATACAAGATTGTGTTTAAGATAATTTAGTAGGCTATCCAAAGAATGACTTGCATGTTGATTATAAAATCCCTTGCAGGGGTTTAAACATAAAGCATAGTGCTCATCAACATATTACCTGGCATAATGACCTAATTTAAATTAGAAATGAATAAATCTTAATTAAATGAAGGAAAAATAAAAACAACATTTAGAAATTGTAAAAAGTTAACCATATATAATCATTAAAAAAAAAATCTAATTATTTTTTTCCCCTCCAAAACAATAGAGTCTTTTTGTTTTATCAGTTTGAATTGCTGAATGATTACTATGAGTTGATTGCCAACTAGCAAACAAAAGACAATGCATCAAAGGTCTATACTGAATTAAGAAATTCCTTTGTCATACACTTGTATCATTTAGTATATGTTCTGGTATTTTTTTGTCATGGCTGAGTGAATGAGTCCTTTAAAGTCAAATACTAGAAAGAGAAGCGTCAAAGTTACCTTAAAAGTTGAGTCTTCAAAACATTTTTAGTTTTTGAAATTTAATTCTTCAATTAAATAATTTTTTCCCATGAGAAAAAAAATTAAATGCAACCAAAGCTGTTACAGCTGAATATTGACCACACACTTAAATTAATGAAATCCTCGTAAAATACATTAGATTTTTGGGTCAAAATACCATTTTCTTCCCTGTAGTACCTAGATTCTGGGGATACTCTTAATATTACAAGTGCTCTAAACAGCAATTCTAATTAGACAAACATTTGCTTAAAAAGCATGATTGAAGTGAATGTCAAAAATTGGAACCAATGTAAGCCAAGAACTTGAAAAATATGTAAGGAACAGCAATTAAAAATATTGAAATGGGAAAGTACACTTGACATTGATGTTATGTGTGAATTGATAAATAAGACCTTAGGTACATAAAAAGCATGATTGAAGTGAATGTCAAAAATTGGAACCAATGTAAGCCAAGAACTTGAAAAATATGTAAGGAACAGCAATTAAAAATATTGAAATGGGAAAGTACACTTGACATTGATGTTATGTGTGAATTGATAAATAAGACCTTAGGTACATAAGTGGGAGGTTTAGTGCACAGATAGATCAAGGAGTTAGTACATCTAATGCTGCAATCTTTCCATTATCTTGTGTGTGAATTAAGTCTTTCCATTTCTGTTTCCCCATAAATAGAGGTTGAAAAATAATCTTCATCATCTTAGACAAGAGTCATTAAAGATTCACATTCAAGCGGGATTTTTTCTTTCATGCCACACACGTTTTATCATCAATAATTCACACCAATGGTACCAATCTGCTCTTTCATCTGGTATCCCAAAGCCGACTAATTATTTATTATGGCAGATTAGGTTCCATTTAAAACAGAATTTGAATAATTTTTTCTGGTTAACAACATAATTCTCTTGCTAGAAATAGATGTGAAAAACTGGGTAAAATGAAATTAAAATTACAATGCATTAGAGCAAGAAAGGTTGATGTAATGTAAGAAAATAGCACAGGTTCATCAAGTTCTAAATATGACTTTTTCATGGCTGACCTACAATGCTTCTCTCTGTAAATGTCTAGACAGACAGATAGTCTTGGTATTAATTTTAAAATTTCTGTACCTTCATTTTAATGAATTATTAAATGTTTCGGATACATATTTGTACAAAGATAATGGATTAATTCACTATTCTTCATATGATTCATTACAATTAACATAGAGGCATGAGGTAAAGTTTCTAGAAAGATCTTTAAATCACTAGCCCATGAAAAATAACAGTTGCTGAAAAACGGCATTAAAAAAATCACCCAATTTTTAATGAGGAGGAAAAGGGGGACAAGATAGTTGAGAGGAAACAGATAGCAAGTTACATAATATGTTTCTGGCAATTTTCTTAACTGCAATGTTCCAAATACCAGCAGGGCAAGATAAAATATCTGAAAGCTGAGTTTCTTGCTTATCTTTTGAAAGGGAACGTGTAATCCTGATATTGAGCAATTCATCAATCAAAACCTAAGTAGATGATGTAAAAGTGCACAGTGAAGTAATGAATATAAACACATATATCAAGTAAATATATATAAAACATGACTTCATTTACATGTACTTGTACATGTCTAAACAACCTTGAAAGTTTATTTTTAATGCTTTCTGATAATGAAAAATCTTATTTTATCTCTTAGATATTTACATAAATATTAAATGTATTTCACCAGTGTGGCTTGTGATTATTTTTCGTTACAGATACTAATAGTCCATTTTTATTTGGGCAATCTTTTTTTGCTATCCCACTATTCAAAAAAAAAAATATTAGCTAATATTCATTTGAGAATTTGATTCAATTCATTTTGATTATCATAAGTTATTAACAACTGAAAATAAAAATACTTGTCCATGGCCTTCAACTAGGCAATGATATTCCCATAAAGGTTTAAATGAATACCCGCATGAAAGGTGAATGTTTTAGTTTGAGAAACTTGATATTACATGGAAAACACTGAAAATGAATAGGTTCCTTTTCAATTATTCAATGAGAAGTCTCTAATGGGATTGTAGCTTTATGGTCTGAACTTTCACATTGACTTGAAACATCTTGAATGTTTTACATGAATAAATACGACAAAGTTATCTTGATGTTGTAGGTTCTAGAATTAATCAGGCTAGGAGCACCTAATTGTAAGGATATACACATTTTCCTACAATTTCCAATTATTGCAACAATGTTCATCTACATAATGAAGATGATGAAATGAATTATACTGTATTCTATATACTTTTTGATTGAAATCAAATGAAAACTGAAAGAGGATTTGAATTCTAAAAGATATACTGTATACAGGGAAAATTTCGCCCCCATTTTATTTTCGCCCCTTTCACCCTATCCTCATTTGGGCGAATTTTAAACAGGGCGAAATCAAAGAAAAGTCACATCCAAATGAAGCTTTTGTTGGGTGTGCTTTTTACATAGGACATGTGTTATTATTTTCAGGATTTTCACCCCAACTTTGGGGGGGCGTCCTTTACAACACTGCATGCGATATTATGGTAGATAACAGAAACTTTTTTTTCTGACCAAAACGGAAACAAACCTGAGAATGCTTCTCTTCATCTAACAGCAGTAGACAGTTCTCTAACAGCAGCTGTATTTTCCGTCTGCTCTTGTTTCCATTTCTCCACATGTTGCAGGCTACACGGTACAGCAGTCGGCCGAGGGGGACAGTGAAGGGGTTAGACTGGTCCTCCTGGCTGTCCGCTAGAGACGTCAGGTCATACAGCTTGACCACATCATCGTCCACTCCTAAAAAACACAATCATTCTGTATTGGACAACTTCTCTTACATTAAATTAGTACATTATTTTTAAAGTTTTCTTAATTTACACTTTGTACTCTTAACAGAAATTTCTGTCATCATGTAAAAGCTATTTGTATGGTTAGACTCATTGACATCTTTAGAATTGCAGTAAATATAAACTGAGTCTAACATAAAGTCAATCTCACTTATTATCTCATTGATAATATTCCCAGCTAATATAAAGTCAATCTCACTAATTATCTCACTGACATTTGAATATTAACCTGACCTTTGTATAACCAGTAAGTATGACCCTCCTTGGTGGCATTTGATTTCAGGAAGGACAATATATTACAGGCAATGTCTGTCACCATATGGGGGTCAAACTCTGAGTCCTTCAGATTAGGAATATCCTCTGTCTTTAGCAGCTCATATTTCTACAAAGCATTAATGTAAAAATGACTTACCGGTACATTTGAGGGCAAGGTTTTATGCATGGGATTTGATCATTTGATTAAAGGAACATATGTGGTAGGATTGGATTTTACATAGTAAGTAAATAACGATAATTCTTATTGGTTACGATCGTTTGTTTTACATTCGGAAACTTTCTAGCTTTATTCAGTGATTTGGGTAACGTCCTTGTCTGGGTTATACATAGAATGTAGATTTTGATTGGATAAGAGAGACACACCTTCAGACCGCGGTGTATTTAAAGTCCAGTATTTCACGATTAGATCAGTTGGTCTGAAACCTTCTCAAAGGTTCGTACCAGCTCACCTTTTGATAAGAGGGGTGGATCCCGGTCCCTGTCTCTTTCTCGTTCATTCGTTCACCATTATCCTTTTTGTTTTCCTTATTTTTACGTCCATTTTCCAGTTCCTTATTTCTATTTTTGGTAAACCGGTTAGGTTAGGCATAGTAGATTTTTCGTGCAGGGGTGGGTCATTTTCATTCGGACTTAGCATTCTATGGAAAGACAGCGGGTTCAAAATGCAAAGTTACAAAGTGAAAATAACAACGGAATATCATGTATACTTCGCTAAGAGGATTAAAATGAAAACTGAAGGAATTTCACACTAGTTATGATAACAAAAATTACTGTCCCACTTCTTGAATTACATTTTGTACACTGTTAAAATATGCATGTAGTTAGTATACATAATAAATAATATACACATGCTTTGACCGAGTTCGAGGGCAACATGCGTTTTGCCGGCCCAAGAACCAAACTTTGGTTTGGTTCGAGGTTCGACAAACGCATTTTGCCCGAGAACATTGTCAATAAATTTTTGTTATACCTTTCATTTCATTTTATTTTTTGACATGCATTTACATGTATTTTGTACTGTCATCCGTGATGTACAAACCTCAGGTTCGACACTTTCGAACACCGACGAAAGTAAATGAGATTATGCTCCGCCCATTATGTGACGCTAGCGGTCGAACATCTCACCAACCGGTCCAACATCTCACTCAGCGCTCAAACAAATTTTTAAAGGTAAAACTAAAGGTGTTGTTATACCTTTAGAAATGTTCCTATACAAATCTATACAAAAGTCTTAACATTTCTAATGTTTTGCTGAGCGGGCATAAAAAAAATCGATGTCTGACTGCTGATTGAGATGTTGGACCGGTCGATGAGATTTTGGACCGCTTACGTCACACAATGGGCGGAGCTTAATCTCATTTACATTTGTTGAGGTTTAACAGTGACGGACCTGAGGTTTACGTCAAGGAAGACTGTACAAGATACATGTGTGTCAAAAAATATCAAAATATTAAAATAAGACGAATATAACAAAACATTTATTGACTGTGTTCTCGGGCAAAATGCGTTTTGTCGAACCTCGAACCAAAATGTCTGCCAACGGCCTCAGGCAAACAGTTTGGTTCTTGGGTCCGACAAAACACGTTGCCCTCCAATTCAGTCAATAAAATTGAATAAATGTATAATGTAACAATTTTACAAACAATAAATGAACATTGAAGGAGTAGATAACTGGGATTTGGGACCAAGTCTTTTCAATTAAAATGTTTAAGAAGGATATGATAAATTTAAGATGCCGGGAGTTGGTTGCAGAGATTTTAAAGTATATCACATCATTTTGTATGTGAAATTTCAGACTACATGACATAAATGCACTATGCTTAATTTGCAAACCAAGTAAGACTTTTTTTCCTTAAGCAGAATTGTATAACAATGCACAATTGTTATAACAAGATAAGGTCGACATGAAACATCTCTGATTAAAATAAAAATACACCTACATTCAGCTTTACAGATAAATCTGGAGGAATACGACTAGGAGGTGAAAACCACTTTATTGATTCGTAAGTTTTCATCTCAAAGAATGATTTTTTTTCTGATCTTTCTCTGTTTCAAAAAAGACATACATGTATTATACTTCAAATTTATTTATAATCGACTCTCAGTACAATTATATATAGTATAGGTGGCATGCATATATAAAGTACCAGCTGCTTCTGACGAGAGCTGTAGCTCTACAGCTCTACTGTAGCTTTCTACTGGTTTGTACTTGCATGTAAAAAAAAAATGGAAGAGAAAAATATAGCACTTAGACTTGAAGAGAGCAACACATTAGATAGAATAATGATCCTTGGTTAAGTTTTGTAGCAAGATTAATTGCAATCAGAATAAAACTGTAGGAGGAATAGCCAATCAAACCAACTGTAGAAGGAGTCGTCACATTTTGAAAGAATTTCACGTAATTTTCTATTTTCAGTAAGTTATTTAGTATGACAACACCATTCTTCAAAATCATATGCTGATAGAGAGAATTATGTATCTTAGTGTAGCCTACTTATGTGCCAAGTTTTATTGAAATCAGACTAAAAATTTAAGGTCGTTTTGAAAGTAATTCTAAGAACTATAACTTTTAGTAAATATGGCTAGATCGTTCATCGAAATCAAAAACTGCTAAAATGATTTATGTACCTTGGTATAGTCTACTTGTGTGCCAAATGATACTGAATGAAATATATGAAGATAACGAACAGTGTTCACGCTCAAAAGACCATTCAATTACTAGTAATACAACTCAGGAACAGAGCAAACACGGAACTCTAAGACATAAGAGGTGGGATAGGTGCAATGGATAAATGAGCATCCCCTGTCGACTGGTCAAACCCGCCGTGTGTTCCTTGTCAGGATCGAAAACAGGGAAAAATCACCCGGTTATTCAGTGAACATGTATAAATAATGATCTAATAATTACCACGGTAGTATGAAAACACCAGACAGCATTTGGCTTAAAGATAGATAGTATTTGATGACAAGGCCATCGTATCGAACCTAGACCTTACGAAATGATGACTTTAAATAGGACTATTGATTTATGTTGATGTTCGAAATGGGACGTACGGACTTGGTCAGTTAACTGATAAAATGACAGGGCCATTTTAGGGAGTAAGTGAACCTTCCTCCTTAATACTTCGTCGAAATATCTTAATGTCAAGTTGAAAGCCATAGCCAGTGTTTTATTCTTCTATAATATATAATATTTTGAGAAAATTCTGCTTCATATACAACAATAGGTCTGATAATAATTGATACCCATGAGTATGGCACGCCAAATTCACAAAAAGGAGATAATCATAGTTTCACAATCGATAAACTAGGTTTATCGGTTGTAAACTATAGTTTACGGACTGTAAACTATAGTTAACAACGTTAATCTATATTTCACATCTGTAAACCATAGTTTACGCGATAATCTATGTTTCACAACCGTAAACTATACTTAACACCGAAAATAATCATTTGCGATTGCAAAACATAGATTATCTGATAAATACAGTTTCACTATTTGTAAACTATAGTTTACAAACCGTTAACTATAGTTAACGATCTGATCAATATAGTTTCACGATTTGTGAAACTATGATTAACAACTCTTAACTATAGTTTACGATTGTAAACTATAGTTTACAGACGTGAATCTATGTTTATCAACAAAATCTATTGTTAACGCTTTATTCAGACAGATAAACTTAGATTAGCATTCGTAAACTATAGTTAACGACCGTTAAATATAGTTTTACAGATGAAAACTATACTTAACGAATCGTTAACTATACTTAACGAATCGTTAACTATAGTTTACGGTTTGTAAACTATAGTTTACAGTCGATAAACCTAGTTTATCAATTGTGAAACTAGGTTTATCTCATTTTTGTGAATTTGGCGTGCCATACATGAGAATTCCAAATTATTTTTTAAAGACACTAAAACCACAAAGATATTGTCAATAAAAAACTCTGTTTTTTTAATATCAACTTCAGAGTACTTGTGTTTACCGTAAGAATCTTTTTATCAAAATAATTTTGCAAACAAAAAATGGCAAGGTATGTAAATTCACAGTTCTATGTTTGTTGAAAAAAGAAACAGTTGTCAATGATGTCAAAAAATCTGGACTCGTGGGGAGTGGCTGTGTTAAAGTCGAAACTTGTATGGAGAAGCATTTTGAAAAAATTAACTGACGGACCGACAGACAGACGACGGGCACCTTACTATCATATGAGCTCGTCTGGTCTCTGACCAGTAGAGCTTAAAATTGGCACCAACTAAACAAACCTGTCTCTTTAATAATTTCATGCACCAGGTGTGTGAGGGTTTTTTCTTCAAACAGAATACATGTAATTCCATTTAAACGGCAATTATAATTTATGAAAAGGAACTGAGTTGGTATAAAAAAAAAACTCTCCTTTAAGTATTGTTTAATTGCAATTTATGATTTAATGCACAAAGAAACAGACGTCCATAAAAAAGGTTAAAGAGGTTAATTATAATTATGTACGTTACAGGTACGATCGAGTAGTAACGTCTACAGTATGCCCAATTTGAAAATGCAGTCTAATGAACACTTCAAGAAAAATGTTACTTTAAATCTCTGAACACTTCTTTGATCAGTAATTTATCATTATTGTACTGAATTGTTTATTTATCCATTACAAATATATTTACACGTGCACATGTTACCTACTTTATACACAGGTACAAGAAATATATCAAACTTGACATCTGAACAGATCCCTCACAACCCACATAGGTAAAGAAATAGGCCAATGACCATCCAAACCGCATGCTTATGCCAAGGCCAGTGGCCATGCAGATATTGCTGTTATGTAATTGGTGAATGACCTTGTAATTCTGTTAATGACACATTGCCTTGTGCTAGAACAATGACCTCTAACGTATTTTTTGTTGATGGCCTTGTAATTGTGTTCCTCTTTTTTCCCGTATAGACGGAACCGGAAGACGGATGCTAGTGTCCTGGGGCTTGTATTTTGGTATGTCAGAGGAGACCTGCTTGTGTTCAAAGCCTGTAGTGTATTTGGGTTTGTCAGGCAAAGATGGTGCTTATGTTCTGATGCCAATATGGTGCCCGTGTAGCGATACTGGTCCTTGTGGTCTGTGGTCGAAATACTACCGCTGTGGTAAGTCGAGACTGCTGCTTGTGTCTCGAGGCCGATAGTTGGATCTGTTAGCATTGGTTAGAGTGTCTGCTCTAGATTCGCGAAGGGAGGACTTGATCCTTACATGGTTCGAATTCAACCGTGAGACCGTGTAAACTGAGGTCCCGTGTCGCCGTAGGCACTAGGACGAGAAAGATCCCTCACTGCTCAATGGTCGTAAATGCCGAGTATAGGACAAAATTTTCAACTCCAACGGCAAGTGATGGCGTCTCCATATGAGTAAAAATTCTCATGAGGGACGTTAAACAACATACAAACAAACTGTGGCTGATATTTATGTCTGTCATACAAACCTAAGGCTGATATTTATGTCTCAGACAAACCTAAGACTTATATTGAGGTCTGTCAGACAAAATTAATGCTGATATTTAGGTCTATCAGACAAACCTAAGACTGATATTTGGGTCTATCAGACAAACCTAAGACTGATATTTGGGTCTGTCAGACAAACCTAAGGCTGATATTGAGGTCTTTCAGACAAACCCAAGACTGATATTTGGGTCTGTCAGACAAACCTAAGACTGATATTAATGTCTGACAGACAAACCTTAGGCTGATATTTATGTCTGTCAGACAAACCAGACAAACCAAAGACTGATATTAAGATCTGTCTGACAAACCTAAGGCTGATATTTAGGTCTGTCAAACAAACCTAAGACTGATATTTATGTCTGTCAGACAAACCTAAAGCTTATATATTTAGGTCTGTCAGACAAACCTAAGATTGATATTCAGATCTGTCTGACAAACCTAAGACTGATATTTAGGTCTGTCAGACAAACCTAAGACTGATATTTAAGTCTGTCAGACATACCTAAGACTGATATTAAGGTCTGTCAGACATACCTAAGACTGATATTAAGGTCTGTCAGACATACCTAAGACTGATATTTAGGTCTGTCAGACAAACCTAAGGCTGATATTTATGTCTGTCAGACAAACTTAAGGCTGATATATGGGTCTGCCAACGAAAACTAAGGTTGATATTTGGGTCTGTCGGGCATGATTTTTTTGGGTGAATTTCTGTGTTTGGGTCATTCCAATATTTGAATCTGTCTAGAATAGCATGGATTGTATGTTAATGTCGTAAGAAAGAATACCAAATGTGATCCCAAAATGATACTAAATTACCTTGTACATTGGTGTCACTTTTCCAGTCTGAATGAAATAAAAAGGACTTTAAGCTGATTCTTACGAAAGTCACACACTTATCTCTTTTGATAATATATAGAAAAAATCAAATCGAGTGAGAAAAAGACTTTGGAAAATGTATATGTCAATCTTCAATTTTAGTCAGATGACAACTGCTTGTTGATCTCTAGAACTGAAGTCTCTGTACTGCAGCACTGTTTATTACGATGTAGTCATTTTCAGATGAAGATAATGCTAATTAGAATATTCTTGATGATTTTATTGACCGCTTTTTGGAAGATATCAAACTCTTACTCTTGATTTGTTTAAACTATGCAAAAGTTTACGTAACCTGATAATTAGTGAAGCCTGCTATTTGTCACTGGGATTAATTACCCTGATGGGGTCGCTATTTGTTCGTTTAATGAATAGTTAGAGATGTGTGTACATGTTGGGTTCAAAGTGGCAGGTTTTCTGCATTATGTCAACATGGATTGTTACCTAGAGAATAAGGAAGTTATAATTGATCTCATCGATACCTAATTAAGGAACAAGTTATAGTCCTATCATAGATAGACAAACAGTAAGTTACACGAGATAATCGGAATAATCATGACTCATTTGAAAATTAGCTGACAGTGATTTACTGAGACAAAACATTTTGCGAGTCAAGATTCTGAATGTTTCAATGAAGCTTCGGACAAGGGAACCAAAGGCATATGCACATGAAAAACAAGTAGTCAAAAATTAAAAAAAAATATGAAAATTATGATAATTCACTTAAAAAATACTTCATGAAGTAACAGGACTGACGAATAGTTAATTCTGGAGTCATTTTAACTCTGGTATTAATAATGCAAGAAAGCGACATGACATATCAAATGCAGAGGGCATCTTTAACCCGTATCTCGTATATCTAGGACTGCCAGACTTACATATTCCATAAAATATAAATGCTGTAAAATTTTATAATTAGTAAAGACTACTATAGTATATGAAGCGGTATTCAGAGAATCAAGGTAAAGCTTTTAAGAATATTGTACCAAAAAGGGAGCAGAGCACAAAACGGGGAAAGGCACCTAGCAATAAATCAGCCGGACTCTTCAGTAAAATTCTACAAGAGTGCTTGAGGAACGTTTGTTACGTACTTTTTAAAAAAAGAAATGTATCCCATACTTGATGATAATTTTTAGGTTGATGCTATTTTGATGAGAGTTACCTGTCAACTTGATCAAAGAAACCATCATTAATTAGATGTAAATAAAAAGATTCCAGAATGACAATCGCACATTTATAATAGTTCTACAGCAATCAACCGAGGAGTGCATCTTTGGAACACTCCGTCCCAATGCACTATCGTAAGTACACGACTAAAATCCTAAAGAGGACAGGTGTTCAAGAAATTATATTCATATACAATTTTACATATAAAGGAATGGTTGTATGCAAATATGATATTTTTATGTCCAGCAGAACATATATCATCAAGAGAACTGCATAACATTATAATAACACGTCTATTTTTTCTTGAAGGAAGGGTATATGACGTCATAAGTCTTGATTGCTTTGTGACTAAAATGGACCGTAATCTGTTTCATTCAGTAAAGTACTTAAATAAATTCCATTTATGTTACATTCCACTTATCTGGATTTGTAATCATGATAGATAAAAGTACACAATAGTGCACAATTTATTGAAAATAGAACAAGTTCCAGTTCTCTACGGTTACACGTCGATGTTTGGGTTCAGATATGGATCTAATTATAGAAATTCGACTGAAGTTCACATGGTACATTACTTAGAGGAAACAAATTGATTACAATTTAAATCAGTTAAGCATTTATGCTTACTTGAATGTTAATGTTATTTTAGATTGGTGTAAAAGCGCTGTTGCAATAGTTCTGGAGGCAAGGAATAATATACTGTCTGATAATGCACCAGGGGATCACAGACTATGACGGGTTACTCACTTTACCCTAACCCAGTGATGATTTTTTTTTTAAACTTTGGTCTTCTTCATAAAGCACCAATTTCCAATTTACGTCATAAAGTTTCAGCAGCACGGTCAAGTTGATTGACTTTTAATATTTCTTCGTTATTTATAAAGGAGTCTCGACAAGAAACAGTCATTATCAGGACATTTTACTTCCCTGAAGACAAGACATTTAGATATTTTTGTCATTTATTTCCAAATACAACTGTATAACGAAAGAAGGTCTGATAATGTTCTTCCTTGGGCTGCCTTTAACTTGGTCAATGTATGATCATTATATGTTGAACTTTACAGTTTCCAATACCAGTGTGATTTATCCTTAATAAACCGTGACTTGATTTTGCTATTTCTGAAACTTCTACATTCTACGTATTTGTATACATGTAAATGAAAAGCTGAAATAAATTCTACTCCAATGTGTTGACCTAATAGTGCTTGTATTACACTCATTGCAACTCCAGCGGAAACTGTTGGAAGTTCTCTTTTTAACTATACCTCGGGTGGCTATAGTGCATTGTATTATGCTCTATAAAACGTTACAAAACTGTCTTTTATACTAGTCCTCAGGTGGCTCTAGCTATAGTGAGTGCACTTGTATTGTTCTGAGGGAAATTACAGAAGCTTGTGTCTCCTGAACTATATACCTCGGGAATCTATTACTAGTGCGTATATTATACTCTGGTCAACGTCCAAAAAAAGAAACTTGGAAGTTCTTGTCATTTAAATATATACCTTGAGTGACAATAGTGGTTTGAGGCAGCAAACACAAATCAAACTGTATAAGGATCTAATCAAACTTTAGATCTATTCTATGGTGTTGTTTTTTTTTTCAACACTTTACTTTTTTACTGTAGATAGATATATATGACACACCAACTTCACAAAATGAGCTAAACAGAGTTTCACGGTCGATAAACTATATTAATCGTTTATAAACTATAGTTTACGGACTGTAAACTATAGTTAACAACGTTAATCTATATTTTACATCTGTAAACCATAGTTAGCGCGATCATCTTTGTATGTTTCAAAACCGTAAACTAAACTTAACAATGAAAATATGGCACGCCAAATTCACAAAAATGAGATAATCATAGTTTTACAATCGATAAACTAGGTTTATCGATTGTAAACTATAGTTTACGAACTGTAAACTATAGTTAACAACCGTTAAATATAGTTTTACAGATGAAAACTATACTTAACGAATCGTTAACTATAGTTTACGGTTTGTAAACTATAGTTTACAGTCGATAAACCTAGTTTATCAATTGTGAAACTAGGTTTATCTCATTTTTGTGAATTTGGCGTGCCATATGAAAACAATAATTTGCGATTGCAAATTGCAAAACATAGATTATCTGATAAATACAGTTTCACGATTTGTGCACTATGGTTTACAACTCTTAACTATAGTTAACGATCTGATAAATGTAGTTTCACGATTTGTGAAACTATGATTAACAACTCTTAACTATAGTTCACGATTGTAAATAATAGTTTACAGGCGTGAATCTATGTTTATCAACAAAATCTATTGTTAACGTTTTATTAGAGACAGATAAACTTAGATTAGCATTCGGAAACTATAGTTAACAACCGTTAAACTATAGTTAACAAATTGTTTAACTATAGTTCACAGTTTGTAAACTATATTTTACTTTCGATAAACCTAGTTTATCAACTGTGAAACTATTTTTAGCTAATTTTTGTGAATTTGGCTTGCCATAGAAACAGGATTCAGTCATTATTTTATGATGGAATAACAGTCAAATCTCGGAGAATTTAAAACGATGCATAGCAATGTAGTCTTAATTTGTGTGTTTGTGTGTGTGAGGCTATTCCAGTTACTTATTCAGTTGTTTTTGTTAATTTTTAACTGCAGGAATAGGTTTGGCATACCTGTGGAGCACAGGCACTTGTTTCAAAAATAAATTTGAACCCATAGTATAATTATAACACCGTGTGTTATTATTATACAATGGGTTCAAATTTATTTTCGAATCAAGCGCCTGTGCTGTACGTGGAGAGAGAGAGAGAGTACTGTAACAGACGCGAAAAGTCTAGCGGTCTTGCAGATCTTAACTATTTATTTACAGGTTTAATATACGTACATGTACAATGTATGTAGCCTTCTCAATAAATTATATCTTTTTTTTAAATCCCTTTTTGTCGACAAGTCGCATTAACCAAAACAAGAAAGCCAGACTTTTCATAAATACATATTGTAATAATTATATGTTTTCTTTTTATTCGTAAATTTTTTAATTTTAATTGTCTTTTATGTACATATCGATGCATTTTTGGAAACGAGGCCTCCAGTTCGATTCTTGCTCTACTAGAGGAAATGTGTTAGAAAGGGAAAACCCAGAGCATGTCTAGGGGATTGGCTAATTAATTTGTAAATTGCAAAAGTTTGTTCGTGAACCATTTATACCAGAAAGGTAAAAGAAAACAATTGCAATTAGGGTGTCAAGATCCATTACACGAGATTTCGTTTTATTCCTATACTGTAAAAAATCTCGCAAAAAAATCTACATCAAGATGTGAAAGACTCCATTGTGTCTCGCAAAATAAACAACTATTTATTGAACAACAATAACATTTCTGAAACCTTCATGCAGATATCCGGGATAAAGAAAGGCTAGAGAAGAAAGGGTATTTGTGCGAATTACCAATGTCGATATCCGCACGAAGTCAGTCAGAAACTGCTTCCTCCGTGTGTAGGCACGCCATTGGAAAAGAAAATGTCTTACAAAAATGTATAATTGATCACAAAGTTTGCCTTTCCGCCAAATTTATTATCTGACGATGTTATCGTTTTCGTTTGCATGTAAGAAGACCGTTTGTTAAGGGGTAAATCAAATTCGTTGTGGACAAATTATCGATTTAACTTCATTATCCGGGTCGTTGGCGAAGTGAATATACTTTATCAATATTTCACATTGTAGATAAACGTAATCAGATAATCCTATGATGCAAAACCGCACCGAAGGCCAAGACCTATTTCTTGAATGAAAAAAATTATCAATGCTAAGTGAATTGCCACTAATATTAAGGGGTCAAAGCCATTACTGAAGTTTATCACAGGAAGTGTTCTGTTCTAACTTCACCTATAAGAATATAAAAGAGTATAACATAAAAATATTTAAAGTAAGACTTCATGTAATAATATGCTACAAATGTCAGTGTTAATGATTTCACATGCCTAGTTTCTAGAAAACAAATTTTTGGCCATTTTCTGCTCTGCATTAAATAATAGAACCAAGAGTTACCAAATACAACAGTTCAGGGAATGAATTCTTTGACTGAGACAGATAACTGACAAATAAGTTGGTGATACTAGGTTTTCATCTAATTTTGTATTTCATTTTATCATATCATTTTGCAAATTCTGCGTTTGTCAAAATGTACAACCGCCTATCGGTAGATCGTATTTTTATACCCCCCGCTTGGAAAGCGGGAGGATATATTATAATAGTAATCGGGATGTCAGTCCGTCCGTCTGTTACGCATTGGGGTACCTTCTCTTATCCGCAACTCCTCTTTTACCACTGAATGGAAATTAATGAGACTTTCACAGTATATTCATTATATAGTGCCATTGTGCACCCCCTATTTTACTTTTTGATTGGAATCATAATTTGGGTTTTCCAGAGCTAAACATTGACGCAGCCTTTTTTCTATAATAATATTTCCTTCTATATACCAATGAATAAAATTTAATGAGACTTTCACAGATTTTTTATTACATAATGCTTTTGTGCACCTCTTATTTAACTTTTATATCGGGTCTCCAAGAGCAAAACACAGACTTTGCCATTATAATCAAATCGGAGGCGGGGGTATCATTTAGTGAGCACTTTGCTTACAGTACATCTAGTTACTAGTATATGACGCGTTTGCCAACAGCTACCCCGGAATTATTATGTGATATTTGAAAATACCGTTACTAATTTGAGAACTGGTTACCCCGTTTACCTGATTAACACAGGTGACCCAGACCTTGGGATTCCGGGATTCCAAGCTTTACTCTCTTTATGATCTTTATTGAATTTCTTTACTGACTTTATGAATTTGGTGATTTATGTTTGTTTTCTTCACCTTTTTTTCGGTTGTAGGCTTCATGTACTTTAATTTTTATAAGAAGGGATAACTGTATTCAATTATGTTCTTTGTATATTTACTTTTTACTTTGCGACGAAGAGTATATGCAACGAGTTGAAATTTGAAAACAAAAAAGTCAAGACCCTGAATGTACTACGCAACAGTGACCAGGGGCTCGCTATAGGTCTCTAATGTGTCGATGTAGGTTGTTCTGCATATAAGGAAGATATTTCCTTTCATTCAGTTCACTCTAAACCCCTTATTTCTTAAACCTTTTTTTTGAAAATTCACAGAATGAATCTGCATTTAAGTTAATTGAAAACTTGACTGAAAAATTGCTGACAGGTGACTGTATAGAAGAGTTCCGCAAATCAGTCACCTTTCAGTGACCTCTCAGTTGACTGAAAGGTTTTTCCCTGTGAGTTGCCAATATCTATAATATTTTATATATACATGTATATTAATTACATGCAAACTACATGTAATATGAGATACAATTCAAATAAATCCTAATTGCAATGATGGACATAACAGGATAGCATTATAGGTATTTCTTTAAGATCGTTTGATCTAGAACAACGAATTTGTTCCCACAAAAATGACAAATATTATGTGCAATGGAACCTATCACAAACTGGCTAATAAAGATGTTCATTTCTAGCAAATTATTCTTATACAGACTCTGAAATGTTAGAATCAATGACTCCGTCAAGAAAAAAACTCATGGATCAAAACAGACTTGTATTACGTAAACTACATCTCTGTTTTCAACATCTACGTTTTATCTATATTAACTATGTAATTTCAAAATAAACGCCATGCATGCCTTCCACTTCTTCAAAATAAAATAATGGAAATACTGATAATGAACAAAGCGTGGAACATAATTGTAAGTACCAAGAGGCCAAAAGGACTTAACGGTCACCTGATTTTAATGCAACACGATAAAACATGGCAAAGGATTTATAGGTAACACGAAACATAAACTTTAGAGCTCGGTAACAACTCTTAAAGAAGATCTATTTACTTGTCTATATAACCCTCATGTCTAACCGACGCCATAGAGACCTATAGTGAACAAAACAATAAAATAGTGCTTAAGCAATGATGTAACCCTAACTTATTCTGCATTACAGTGGCCTCTCTTGGTCTTTGAAGAATATCTAATGCATAAAAATATGGCATAGTTTTCTAAATCTTATTTATTTATTTAAAAAACCATGAATGTACTTAAAACATTTGGTTTGTTTTCTAGATGACCATCACCAGAGGTTTTCAGAGAAATAATGCATTTTAATACAGATTCTACACAGCCTTGTCCTGACACCAGAATCCCTCACCCAGGGGCCATGGATTTAGCAAAATATGAAGAGGCACTCTTGCTCATCATCTCTATGCATTCTGTTTGCCTAGTTCCTAGAAGGAAAGAGGGCGATTTTCAAAGAAAAAATGCATTTTCACTAAATAATCAATAGAGCCCCCTTGAACTCCCTGTCCCCGTGGCCACAAATTTCACAATTCTATATAAGAGACACCCTTGCTCATCGTAAACATGCAATTACTTCGTCGCCTAAATACCCAAAGACCGAGATTTTTAAAGAAATTGTGTATTTTTACAACATGGCTATAAGAGCTTCATCCTAGCTACCTCCATGATTCATGACCCTGGGGCATTGAATTTCAAAAATTCAGTAAAAGAATCAATGCTTATTACAATCATGCGAACAGTTTGACTTAATGATGTCAAGAGGTTAATGACTTTTAAGATACATGTACATGTAACTCTAATTCTGATGGTTCTAGCTCCGTCCAAGGGACAAAGACCATGCATTTCAATGAAATCAAAAAATGGATAATTTTGGACCCCTTTGATCCATTGATGCTACATGACAATTTTTTTTTAGATTTGGTTCAGGTTCATTGATTTAAGAAAAGAAGCTAGGAATGATGAAAAATTTACAACCGACGAATGACGACGGACAAATAGATAGCAATAGATCACTTGATTGATAAAGTAACCCAAATCAAGCCCCTCTAATGTTTTGGTATATTCTTATTTTATTTACGCTAAACTGGAGATTCTTGGCTTTGAAAGGAAGTATTAGTATTTAAACCATTTCCACGCATGAACACAACAATGAAGCGTCTAAAACTGATAACAATCTAAGTTAGTCATTTTTCAATAGACCACAGATAACTCAATTCTAAAATTCAAACTTGTGACTGATAAAATTTGTAGACGACATTTGCAGTTGTCTGGTGTTTACGTGATAAGTATGACACCTCACTGTCTTTTCTAACTACGTGTATATCTCATTATAATTGCATTCACACACTTGACACGAACAATATACATTTATTCCATCATGGACCATAAAAAATCTTTCTGCTATTTTCAAAACTAAAGTACAGTAACTGTAACATCGCTAGCCAAGGGTTTCTGATACGCTACTCTCCTCATAAACCCTTGACATACATGTACGGTGTTGTGAAAAGAAGAAATTATTTTCATCACGTGATCTCGAATTTGAACTGGTACAATTAATGTAGTCTACTCACAGAACGTCATCAAGAGAAATAAATAACGTACAAGTATTTATATAATGAAAGTTAAAAAAAAAATTAACAAGAAGGTATTTCATGCCCCCGTAATCGAAGATTCGAAGGTATCGTATAGCGGGTTATTTTAACGGGGTGCTAATTTTGGCGTTTTGATGGTTGCCCGTTAAAATTTTAATCGCTTAATTAGTGAGTTCTCTTCATAGTGTTCATCAGCGAAGAGCTGACACCCTGTGTCCGCTAAAATATATTACGCGAAAATTATTGAGCAGGCAAAACGCCAAATTTTTCACCTGCCAAGAAAGCCCGCTATACGGTACATTTTGTATATAGTTTATAGTCGTGTCTGTCTGTTTGTCCGCAAAAACATTAACCTTGCCAATAATTTTTCATTTAGTGGAGCTACATGACTTTCATATTTCATTATTGTGTATTCCTTGTGACAAGACCTTTGTTTAAATACTTAAAAAAAAAATAACCTCGATCGTAACTATTGAGCAGTACTAGGATTTTCATACTTCACATAGGTAATCCTTGTGAAATGACCTCTCAATGGATTCTTAGAACTTTGACCTTGATCTTCGACCTACTTTTTAAAAAAAAACCTATGCCATTACTTTTGAAGCGTTAGTAATAGGGCTTTCATACTTCACATAGTCAATCCTTGTTACAAGACTTATTATTGGATACCAAGAACTTTGACCTACTGACCTTGGGGTTTGACCGATTGTTTAAAAACTTTAACATTGGCCATAACTTTTGCGCAGGTGGTGCTATGGCTTTCATATTTCAAAAGTGTATTTCTTGTGAGAAGACTTTTCTTTGGATAGGGCTAGGGCTTTCATACTTTACATATACGTAATCCTTGTGAAATGCTATGCAGATTTCCGAAAATGAAATGCAGCTCAAGATTCATATTGTAATCATACTAAAAATGTAGGATGGATACATGTACCAAGAAATTTATAGAAATTTCTAATTCTAAGAACCATGACAACACCACTCAAAGTGAAAAAAAAATCTGTTTCTCAGAAAAGTCTACTTGCCTACCAAGTTATATTGAAATCTGTCGAAACTTTATAAAGAGTCGCGTTTTGGAAGTAATTCACAGACATTATTTATATTAGAAAGCAGAACATCGTCGAAATCCAAAACCAAGTCAAACTGAAGACTAATGCTAACTTTGGTTACTTAATACCCACAGGTAGATCAGAGAAAAAAAAAGAGAAAATGTATTTCCACTTTATAACCACCAGTTATGCACCCCAACCTAGAGGAACCACTGACCACTTTCAAAATTTTGGAAATTTTATCATACCGGTAAATTTCATTTCATCATAAATGGTTCATTAATATCAAAAATCAGATTTCATAGTTTTAAAGTATTACTTTATCTTCAAACTATGTACCCCCCCCCTCTGTCTGCAGTACCCTTAATCCAGGGGCCCTGAAATTTACTATTTTGGAAGAGGCATTTCTTCATCATAAAAATGTACTTTGATCATTGGCATTATACCCAGGAGCAAAGGGAAAGATTTTTTAAAAATTAATGCATTTTCACTATATAAACAATAGAGCCCCACCCTACGATCAGAACCCCTGACCCTGGGGCCATGAAATTCACATATTTCGAAGAAGCATCCTTTCTCATTATAACTATGTACATAATTCATTAGTTTAATACCCAGGAGCAGAGGAGAAGAATTTTAAAGAATTTATGCATTTTCACTATATAATCAATAGAGCCCCATCCTAACACCAGAACACCTGACCCTGGGGTCATGAAATTCAAGATTTTGGAAAGGGCAGCCTTATGCAACACAACAATGTTCTTGGTTAGTTTATTTAATGCCCAGGAGCAGAGAAAAAGATTTTTTAAGAATTAATGCATTTTCACTATATAAACAATAGAGCCCCGCCCTACGATCAGAACCCCTGACCAAAGGGCCATGACATTCACAAATTTTGAAGAAGCATCCTTCCACATTATAACTATGTACAAAGTTCATTAGTTTAATACCCAGGAGCAGAGGAGAAGATTTTAAAAGAATTTATGCATTTTCACTTTATAATCAATAGAGCCCAACCCTTACATCAGAACACCTGACCCTGGGGCCATGAAATTTACAATTTTGGAAGCAACCATATTCAACATAACTATGTACTTGGTAAGTTTATTTAATGTCCAGGAGCAGAGAAGAAGATTTTCAAAGAAATAATGCATTTTCAATATATAATCTATTTAGCCCCACCCTAGCACTAGAACCCCTGACCCTGGGGCCATGAATTTCACAATTTTGGTAAAGGACTGCTTGATGTCCAGGAGTATAGAAGATTTTAAAAGATGGCATGCACTTATTTTACTGGTTTTGGCCCCACCCCTCAGGTCCAAGGGAGGCAGGGAACATGAAATTCATAATTTTTGTTCCCCTTCACCTATATAGATGCTTTGTGCCAAAATTGGTAGATATTGGGTGAGCAGTTGAAGAGGAGAAGCTAAAAATGTTCAAATGTTAATGCACAGCGCACAACGGACGACAATAGACAAAAACGGATATCAATAGGTCACCTGAGTTTACTCAAGTGACCTGAAAATCACCTATCATGGTTTTGCTGTTCTTGAGAAGAATATTTTAAAGATATTTTCCTAATATGAATTCCTATGTAAACTTTGATCCCTCATTGTGGCCCACCCTACCTGCAGTGGGCATGATTTGAACAAACTTGAATCTTTACTACCTAAGAATGCTTCCATATAAATATCACCAATCATGACGGTAGAATAATGTAAAAGTTTCATTGGCCATTGTGGCTACACCCTACCTCCAGGGTGATTATTTGAACGAAATGATTCTATACTACCTGAAGATGCTTCAACGTATCACCTTTCTTGGCCTAATGGTTCTGGACCAAAAAAATTTCCCCATGTATTCTTAAGTAAAACTTTGATCACACATTGTAGCCCCATCCTACCCCTGGGGGTTTATGGTTTTAACAGACTTGAGTCTAAATTACCTAAGGACGACAACATATGAAAACAGGTAGCTATAGGTTACCTGAGTGAATCAGCTGTACCCCAAGTTTCTGCCCTGTATTAAGCACACAACAACTGTAAGCATACATAAATCGTTTTATTTCAAGGACATAATCACAGGCCTCAAAATAGTTACATACATCTAATTGTTAAATTAATCACAATAAAATATGTCTTAACTTCCTATCATGCCAATCAAAAAAATGTTTGTTTCCTGTAACACGGTTTGCTGATTTTGGTAAGCAAGTGTATAATTACCATTTTGACTTTAGTCTTTTCTTTGTATATCAATTAAAAAAAAGAATAAGGGGATTATTAAAGTGACTGTCACAGAAAGCAATCATTTTTTCTATCAACAGGAATACAATGAATACTATTCATGAAGAAATGACCAGATGAAATTCATGTATGCACAACTGACATGTATCAAAGAATGTCAACTGCAAAAGTTTATGTATCAAAGGATGTCACCTGCAAAAGTTTCATCATCAGGGCAGTTTGTTGTTATCTATGCTTTTCACCATCAATTTCATTTTAGCCTCTTTTTTCCAACAAAGAAAGAATTCATAACTGAAAATAAAATACAATTAAGTGGTTTTAATTACATCAGAAATACCCCCTCCCCCCAAAAATGTTTGAATTTTGACCATTTTTTACCTTTACCAACTTGTAGTAAAGAATGTTTCATGATAAACACAAATCTGTAATACAATAAATTACTGCTCCATTGTGTGACTCAATAATGACAGACAGACAGACAACAGATTGAGTGACCCTGCCATGTATCTGCCATGTGTTGCAGGCAACACAAATGATGTTGCAATGAAATTGGTCCCATATTATCAAGACTTAAACACTCCTACAAGTGCAGGCCGCAAGGTTCTCTCATGCAGTCTGTATCCTAATTTTTCAAGGGTTGCAACACTGGAGGCCATTTTCGGATCTTCAGCTGGAACTTGAAACAATGCTTCGTGGAGGTGTGGATCAAACTTCTCTCCCTTCTGGGGAATAATTTGTTCAAGTCCGTGTTTAAGGAATACTTTTTGAAGTTGTGCTTCTGTCATCACCAATCCATTAAACAGGTCTTCTAGATGCTTGTTCTTCTTTAATTCTTCCTCTGGTATGCTTTGTGTTGCTTGCTGTAAGATGTCAGCCACTTCCAAAAGATCTTTGCAGAATCCTTGAATTCCGAAAAGTTTGGTGTCGGTGACTTGCTTTGACATCCGCTGTCTTACGTTCTCAGTTTCTGCAAGAGCCCTCATGTATTTGTCCTATAAAGAAATTTAATAATCAATCATTAAGAATTTTCTAGTTCAAGTTATGCTATTGTCTTGTAAAGACATAAACACATTAATGTTATTTTTTTGCAAACTTTATAGATCTTAATTAAACCTGCAGTTTTGAACCACAAAAACCACAGATAATCAAAAAGCAGTGAAAGGTCAGACAAGTATTTTTGATCAACAAGCAATTTTCTTTGGTTGATTCAATAAAATCAATATTCTCTACTCAGTTCCAGCTGAGGTAGCTCATCACCAAGCTTTCATCTCAAATTACAAAACATGACTTATCTGGTAGCGACATCATTTCAGGACTTAGATAGAATATTTGGATTTCACAGCTTTGAATGATTTTATTTCCTTAAGCCTTTTTTACTGCTACAGTGTCTGTTATGATGTGTTTACGTCGTCTGTGATGTTTTTCATCTGCCCCAGACAGTTTTTAGGGGGAAAAGTACACTCGGGCATCCTGTAAAATGTTTAATGCATCTAACAATCATACCCCTATCTTTTAACTTAGACGTGACAAGAGTGAATTAAGTCCTAATGCTAGTACATAACACCTTGCATGTTTAGACTTATCATCCTTTCCCATCTCTTGATTCAACTTTTTCTCTTTCATTCTTGCTCATTTCGTGGGCGTATAAAATAATACCACATCATATTAAAAGCATGCTTTACTTATTAAAAGGTATTGTTTTACGAGACTAATTTGAAACAATTACCTTTATTTATATATACCTTACAAATTGAATTTCTTTTCTAATTACAGAATAAACACATTTGTTTCTGTTTTCCATCTGTTATTTGATTTTTATCTGTTTAAAAGTCAAGCACGATTGATGGCTAATCCAGTAAGACTGTACATACATGAGATATACAACAAGAGATCCACAATTGTGGACCACAATGCTCATCAAAATCATCTTAGCCTTGCTTTTCTTTATATATATATTTGTGTATGATTCAAATCTCAAAAACAATTTTCTTGAAATAGTCCTGTACTTTTCTTTGGATTGGGAAAAAAATTTGGTGAAGGGGAGGAGTTTTTGCCAAGTTTGGTTGAAATTTGTGCAGTGGTTCTGGAGAAGAGTCAAAAAAAGAAGTAATTAAAAGTTTATAGAAAAACAGACAATTGGACAGACCAGACAATGGATGATCACATTGTAACGCTCAGGTGAGCAAAAAATTATATCAAAGTTCTTTTCTAGTGGGTATACATTAGAAGAACATGGTATTGGTAATTTAGGATAGAGTGAGAGAAAGAGAGAGAGAAACCAACTTCACTATTTCAAGTTATGAAAACCATTAACCCAACTCAGGTACATGTAATCTTCTAAATTTTGACATGTAATGTAGCACTCTGCAAAATTCAGTAAAATGTACTCAATTACATGTGTAGTCTTGTGTTTAATTCCAACAATTAAAACTGTAAACATATAAACAATCACTCTAGAGTACAAGTAACACTGCCATTTTTATTTGCTGTATCCTTCAGATGCCTTAAATAATATTTATGGCTAGACTTGAGAATAAATAAATTTAAATGCACTAAAGTGTTAAGCACGAGTACTCAAACACAATGAGAGAGGCACCATGGGTGCAAATTTTATATTTTTATCATGACATGTTCCAAAGTCTGCAACAGTTAAATGCCATAAAGACGTTCAAATGACTTAATCCTCAGAGATCAACAGGTTCATTTATTCAGAAGATATCATGTTCTATGTTCAAAAGCAAATCTATAATTGTACCTGGATGAATTTTACATAATTATCTTAAAATATTCTAAATTCAATACATGCAATTTCAATTTTTAAACCTGCATTTTTAATCTGAAATCAACACTAAATTAACATAACACCCATTAAAATTGACAAAAATATTCTTGTCCCCTATCACCTTTCTCATTAAGTACCCTGCCCAGTCATTTTTTTTATTAACGTTGATAAATATAGAAGAAAAACTGAAAACAAGAAAATAACCCCCACCCTCCTCCACCAAAATTTTAATTTTGGATAAGACTGATGAAGTGTTTTTCATTACATTTTTCAGCATGTATAGAAATGTTTTATTTTCTTTATAGTGGTCCTCATGCAAGTTTTTTGATAATAAATTCCTTATGTATACAATGCATGCATTTAGAAATTAGAAATTTAATACAGTAAGCATTTGCTATGTGGGCCATTTCAACATTAATTTCATTTAATACAATGATACAAATACAGTAAAACTTGACAAATCATGTTTAAAACAAATAAAAATTGCACATCCCTACATGTAGCACTTTGCTAAAAGCGTGTTTTACTATACATGTAATTCTAAAATTCTAAAAACATAAATATTTATTATTCACGACCTCTAAGAATTTTGTAAGTAAGGATGTGATGTGTTTGTAAAACACTTAAAAGATGTGTAGTATCTGTGCGACTGTCCCGTGGTACGACTTACTGTCTGTATTACGTCAGGTGGCGGGATAGTCGCACTCCCTCTCTTTACACCTGGATGCCGAGGAGACAGGACGTGTCTGGGACAGCAGCTGAGAGGGTAGTCGACCTGGGCCAGAACCCACTGTGATTGTCTTTGTATATATGTTTGATGTTATTAAATATATTGTAAAGCACACCCCCTAGACGGATACTTTACTGGCGCCCAATTCGCGGGGCCCGGGATTCCCGTACGGCTGTCAGGTATTTTTAGGCATCGGTTTTAGCCGCCATTTTTGGTGCTGCTAGGTACGTGAGAGCACATTAGGGCTGTGTATTGAGCCAAAAATTTCGATACGATACGATACAATATTTTTTAAAGCGATATACGATATATTGGATTATGAAACAAGTCCATCAGAAAAGGCTTCTAAATCATTTTAATGCATACATTTCATAACAATGAAGTGTTTTATTACCCATTTTAAAGTTCTTGTCTCATTGTCTAAAAAAATAACACTTCAATTAAAACTTTTGATGACAGTAAAATCAACATGTTGAAAAAATATTATCTTTGTATTTTGTAATAATTATAAAAACTGTGTTATTTCCTTAGAAATTATACAATTATTGAAGGTTTTAATTCAAAAAAGTAAAATATAATCTTTGGTGATTGAAATTCCCATCTTTTAAACAGAATTTGAAGAAAAAATGTCTGTCCGATACGTATTGGAAGTTACTTTTCGATACGATATTTTTCTTGAATATCGATACGTATCGATATATCGGTATATTGATACAGCCCTAGAGCACATGTTGATTTTTCATGTATTTTTCTTGAATCGACTTTTGGAATTGATTTGTAAGTACACTGTATTGTCTGTGATTTTACTTGATTATTTGTAACATTTCTTATGGATATGTCTGTAGAGGAGGCCCTGTCGGCTTTAGGCTTGGACACGCGCCCGGCTTTCAATAGCGTCATGCAGTCAGACAGATTTAACCCTCCTGTTCCTTGCAGTGTGTATGGTTCTCCCGTGGAAGGGGGTTTTTCACCATATGTTTATAACGGGAGCGAGCATATTGCATCCCGTCACACACCTTTTGCTCAATCAATGTCAGCTCACATGGGAGGGGGGTTGCCCCTGGGGGGTCCCTCTACACGTATGCCCGGCCTGCATTCGGGCATCCCCTGTGGGGAGCGTAGTGTGTTACATGGTATGTCAAGGAGAGAGTTCAGGTTTGCCCAGCCCCAATGTAGCTCACCAGGGATGATGACCAGTAATTCCCTGGAGTCCTCTTTAGGTAGCCTGTGTTGGTGTGGCTCACCTGGCAGCACTGTGGATTGTAGCCCACCTAGGTATGAATACAGTGAGGTTCCCTTGAGTTTAGGTTTAGAACATCGGTATTCTGTAGGTCATGTGCTCTCAGCTAGTAGCCAACCTGTCCTTGTGGGAGACACAGCTAACCTGGGGGACATAAGGGTTAGACCAAGCTTTGGTGAGGGTATACCCCACTCGCTTGACCCCACCCCTCCAAAACATACACTGTTTGCCAATCATCAGCCTGTGAGGCCTGCACTGCTCACTTCTGTGTATGATCTGAGGCCTGTTGACCCTTTAGAGCTCACCTGGAACCCTTTGTCTGTACAAACCCAGCCTAGACCCACGGACTTTAGTGTGTCCTCTCTTCCTGGGGATGATTTTCAACCCCGGACCTCAATGCCACACACTACTTCTGTCCAAGACTTGGTGAATACTGGGGGTGGAAATGCCCAACCCCCATTGCCAAATCACACCCAATCCCTATGGTACCCAGGTGAGGATATTCAAACCTCACACCTAGGTAGGACTATGCCCAGAGAATCACAGCATCATAGTGTCCCCATGTCATCGACTTATAGTCCTGCCTATCTCGATACCCTAACCTGCCATTTTGGAAGAGAGGGGGAGAGGATAGCACATGTGCATGGTACAGCCAAGCTGGGACACTATGCTAGTCAGCCTGTCCCGGCCCACCAGGATAGCAGCTTTAATATACCTGCACAGAACATCAGTAGGGCAGCTGCTGGGAGTAAGCCCAGATACAAGGACCTTAGGTATGATGGTAAAACCAGCTGGAAGGCATTTTTGCATAAGTTTGTGAGGTTGTCTTGTAGTCAGCTGTGGACCGAGGAGGAGCAGCATGACCAGTTCTGTTTTTCCCTTGAAGGGCCAGCAAGCGAGTATTATACCCTGCTATTAGAAACCAGTAGCCAGCCCAGCCTAGGTGAGATCTTGCAGAGATTTGAGAAGCGTTTTGGCCCCTCTGCCCCCAATCTCACTCATCAACTTAACTTCCAGTCTGCCAGCCAGATTCCTAAAGAGCCCCTTCATCAATGGGCCGACAGAGTCCTGACCTTGGCGACTCGAGCCTTCCCCAGTGTGCCTGATGTGCACACTCATGCTATACCTCGGCTATGCTATGGAGCTGAGGACAGAGATGCTGGCCTTTACGCACTTGATGGGCATCCCGGACAGTGGAGGAAGCCGTGGAGCGCATGCAATACTATCAGCACTCCCGGCGTCACAGGCCTAAGCCATCAAGGGAAGTAAGAAAGCTGGATTCTGCAAATGACCTAAAGCAGATTGATCCCGGGAAAGTAAATAATGTTGCTGTGGAGGAGCTCGCAGCCCTCCGGAGCAGGATAGAGAAACTCGAGAAGTTGATTAGGCAGAGGGAAGTTGCCCCCCTTCAGAAACATCAGAGGAGTGGTACCTCATCACCCAGATGGACGGAGCGGGACCGGAAGCCTGCTGTATGTTTCAGGTGTGGAGAGGTGGGGCACTTCCGTAGAGATTGCCCCACCAGAGCTGCAGGGAAGACAGTGGCTACTGACGGGCAAAGGGGCGGGACCAGTATGGGAGGACTCCCTGTGGAGACGTTCCCTAGGTCGGATTCCAAGGAGTTGGGGATCAGTGTTCCCCGCTCCTGTGTGCGGCGCCGGCGCAAGCGCCGCAGGCTGAAAGATCAATTTGAAATGCCACCATCACCGGAGCTTGGCTTGGCTGAAGAGGAAGTGGGGACAGTAACTCCCCACTCCACTTTGGAGCCGCTTGGACAAGCTATGGTTGGTGACGAATCCCAGGAATTTGGGAGATCGGACCCCTGTTCTGACTCGATGTGGCCTGAGGATGAGGAACCCTCTGTACCCATAGGACAGCAGTGTTCATCTGTGGGCTTTACTGTTAGCCTGCAAGTGCAAGGTATTGGGGTGAAGGCAGTAGTGGATACTGGGGCTGCAGTCAGCGTGCTGTCTACCAAGTTGTATGACCAGCTGGACCCCAAGCCGCCTATCCGGAAACATGTGACCATGATACAGGCGGGGGAGAATTCTAAGTTGGAAGGATTCATAGTGGGACCAGTGACCTTGTGTATTGGTAGTCAGACACATGAGGTCGAGCTCCATGTTGCCCCTTTGAAGAACCCAATGTTGCTGGGCATGGAGTTTCTCCGTGCCGGGAAAGCCCAGCTGGACTTGGGACAAGGAACCCTTACTTTGGGAGAAGAGGTGTTGCAGATTAGCTCCGAGAGGTCTGCTGAGACTCCGGAGGAGAGAGTGACCTTGACAGGAGGCAGAATGGTTGAGACGGATTCTCCCAAGTCTGTGCCTCGTTTGGTTAGTGAGTTAGGCAGTGTGGCGCCTCTGGCCCATCCCGGAAGTACACTGGGTATACCAGACCCGGAAGTAGAGATGTTTGGAGAGTCCCTCTTAGACTCAGCTATTGAGAATATCGGTGTTGCACCTCTATCCCCTGGACCAGCCCAACCTTTGAATAAGGCGGCCTATGGTCATGTTTCTTGGGGATCGCTGAGTTGTGTGGGCAGGGGCCCAACCCCAAAGGTAGAGGTCACCAAGGACCATGTTTTAGAAATGGGGACAGCCCCGTATGATTCAGGCAGTCCCTGGTCGTCTGATGATTTGACATCATATGAGAAAAGTACTTGTCGCTTGTACAGATCCAGGCGGAGGCGTGGACGACGCCGGAGGGCAAGTTTGCCCTCCAGAGCCTGATGGTGTAAGTGTTGTCAGTATCTAAGTTGTTAGTGGGCCTGGTGACCTTGGCCCACTCGGTGAATGTTATACAGGAGTTGTAGGAGGTAATCTGGGAATTATCCCGGACATACCACCTGGTAAATTTGTGTAAATCCATGTGGTGGTTTTGCCTGGGGCTTGCTCCGGCACTTGTTATTCTTGGGCAGTTAGCCCGGGAGGGCGTTTAGAGCGCCCCGACGCTGGAGATGGTTCCGGACCCTCTTTCCTATGGTAGACTCCAGCCTTTCAGAGAAAACAGGGGGGAGTATAGTATCTGTGCGACTGTCCCGTGGTACGACTTACTGTCTGTATTACGTCAGGTGGCGGGATAGTCGCACTCCCTCTCTTTACACCTGGATGCCGAGGAGACAGGACGTGTCTGGGACAGCAGCTGAGCGGGTAGTTGACCCGGGCCAGAACCCACTGTGATTGTCTTTGTATATATGTTGGATGTTATTAAATATATTGTAAAGCACACCCCCTAGACGGATACTTTAGATGCCCCAACATGACAGCTTTTGGTGAGGGTTGACGTTTCTGAAATGCAAGTCAAACTCCATGAAAATGTTGCTATCCAATGTTCAAATTAAGGGATCCTAAAGGAATGGACTTTTCATAAGAAAGAGAAATGAGAAATATTACGGCCTTGTCACATGAAAGACAGCTTTGAAATACATGTACTAGTATGGCCACTGGTGCTAACTGTTCAAAAGATATATCCAAGGTTTAGGTTTTTAAAAAGTGGGAAAAATTCAAATGTCAAGGTCAAAAATATATCCAAGAAAACGTCTGCATCACAAAGAATAGACATGTGAAACATAAAAGCCCTAGAACAAAGTGTTAAAATGTTGTAGCCATGGTTAAAGTTGGGTAAATTCTTGCAAAATCGGGTCAAACTCCAAGGTTAAGGTCAAGAGGTGCTTTGGATACCAAAAATTTTGACCCTGGAATTTGACCTACCTATAGTACTTTTCGAAAAAAACTTTTAACCTTTGCACAACTTTTGAAGAGTTGATGCTAGTTGATGCTAGGTCTTTTATATCTTGTATCTCTTATGATATTGTCCTACCCTGTAAACCATTCATTCTGACTTTTTAACCATAACCTTGAATTTTGATACAATTTTCGAAAACATTAACCTCCACATGGTTTGGGCTTGGGCTTTCGTAATTTCCTGGTTTATCCATTGATGCAGGTCCTTTTTTGGCTAAAATTTTTTTGATTCAATTGTTGACCTTTGAGTTTAACTTGCATTTGAGAAACTTTAATTTATACTTTAAGCTGCAATATGGGGGAATCAGCATTCCACAAGCACATCTTGTTAGTACCCAGTACTTGTATTTGTCGGTACATAGTCATTTAATCCATGTCAAAAACATCTCAGCTATTACAGTGTGGCTAAAAATTTATCCCATCAAAGATCAAGTTCTAATATTTCTTAATACACTTCCTGCATTTTGTTTGCTTAATTTGAAATTTTAGATCACTTAGAAATCTATTAATCTAAATTTTAGATCACTTAGAAATCTATTAAGCATAAATAGCATTATAATTTAAAAACATATATATAGCAAGAATAACCATACAGTACATGTACCAGTTTCCTTTAGCTGCTGCTAAATAAGCAACCTAGTATGGATTTTTTTTTAGTTATTCTGAAGTGTCTTTTCCTTAATATTACATACCAGTTGCAGAAATACTGCTACTGAAGTAAAATAAAACAATACCATGGGTTTTGTTGGGTTGAAAAAATAATTACATTTCATATTAATTATAAAATTTTGTAAACATTTGTAATTGTAAGACTTCATTCCAAAAATTGTGTTTTTATCATTCTCCTTTCACCAAGAAATGTGACGACTTCTTCATTACATTTACCGTAAATAAGCTCCCAATGGCAGAGTAAACTAAGAAAGACAACTCTAACTTGACAACTAATCAAAGTATTCCAACCTTCCAATTGTCATCCTCTTTGTGACGTTGGAACAATTTTTTTCCTGCCCCAGACAATTTGGACCACCAGCTCTCAGCCTGAAAATCCAGAGACAGAGGAATTTCACAACTCCGGCTTCTTATTAGCATGAAAGTGGGGTCAAGGGAAGCTTGGCAGGATACCCTAAGGTAGGGACTTCTTTACTGAAATTAACAGCTAAAATAAATATTATTCTGCATGTCAGAAATTATACCCTTAACATATTGGTACAATTTTACAAGGATTTTTGGTTACTTAAATTGACTACCAGTTTCATGTAAAGGGGGATGGGATGGCTCATGGGATGGGGGGGGTGATTGTTTGATATTAGCACTGGCTTCAAATTACAAGATCTATAGCATAATGGTCAAAATATAGTTTAACCTGACATTTCAAATTTTTGTTTGCAGACTTTTAGCACAAGGGTGGGGTGAGTAGGGGGAGGGGGGGAGGGGCATAAAGTCTAGCATTCAAACACATACTCAAGCACTTGTGCCTGAAACCTTTTTGAAAATAAAATGTATGAAGTAAAAATCTGACTTCACAAACTGCGTTTATGCTTTTACAATAAATTAGATATGTCACCCAATACATGTATTAGAAAGTTGATGTTGATGCATTTGAATAGCTCTCCTCAAAATATATCAAAATATATATTGTTAGCAAATGAATTTTCATAAGAATCTTTTTGAATTACTTCTTTGAAACTGTCAGAGTTACACGCAAAGAGGAACAGAAAGACAGAGAGAAGAACAGAACACTGTCTGATGACATTCACTGCATGCTCCAGTCATATTCATGATGGGGCAAAATTTGAAAAAAAATTAAACATCACATTCAGAATCTAAAAGCAACAACAAGTTGCAGATATATGGTGATAGCAAATAACAAGATATTTCTGATACACTAGAAGTTGTGATGCAAATAAACACCACAATAAATATAAAAGCTGGGCTTATAAAGATAGAATTCTCATTCATTTTGGTTTTTATCTTATATCAACTTTTTTTTCTCTTTTTTCTTCACAAGGACATTACAATAAATGGTCACTGCCTTTCTTTTTCACTACAAGGTGCAATAAAAACTTACAATGACACTAATCAACCAATTTTTGACGACCAGTAATAAGATATGACTGCAGTAAAACAAAGTCCCACCTTAAGCCATTACAGAATGGATTCTTGGTCTATTCTATCTTAGACACATCAATGCCCTCAAAACAATGCCCAAAGTCAATCCTCATCACGAAAAGTTTTGCTTATATGATTTCAAGAGATTTGAAGTTTGTTTAAATGTAAGGCTGTATTCCTTAAATGTGAAAACAAATTGAAAATTTAAGAAACTGAGTAGATTAAGTGCAATTTACAACAGTTTAGCCAAAGTGAGTTACCTACACAGTTGCTAGCTCCATGTAACTACATGTGTAGTATAAAGGTCAGTTTAATCCATTCCTATATTTTATTTACCTTGAAGTCATTGGCCTGTGTCTTTAGCTTTTCACCTTCTGCAGTTAGATTCTCTATGATTTTCTGTGATTCATCACTTGTGTCTTCAGATTTTTCTGATTTGTCTCCCTTTGCATCTGAGTTTGTGGTACAGTACTGGCCACTTTGTAACCTTGCAAAATAAAAGAGAAGGTAATTAGGCTGAAGCCAGTTCAGTTCAGCCAATATGTACATGTAACTATAAATGTTTTGAAATTTAAATTTCACACAAAGAAAATGATATGTTTTTCTCATCCTTATTTGAATTTCTGAAAAACTACACACTTTAAATAATCAAATCCAAGAAATGCTACATGTATTTCAAGACAGTGACAAATGCTCAATCTGAAACCTTAAAATCAAAGGTGCTCAGAGGACAGGCTCTGTTTACTGTAAAATATAGATATAAGGGTACTACTCCAGGTAATGTTTAAAGACAAACTTTTCTGTACATTTCTCATTCAGGTAAAGTTCCCCATCATATAGATTATGTGCATATTAAAACAAAGCTATAAATGAAACACAGCTTATTGATGACACTTTACAAGACCTAGCTGAATAGTACACAAGCTAAGAGAGATAACTCTATTACAAAACCAAACTTTGTGTCAATTTTTTCCTCCAATGTTTATGAACAGATCTGAAATGGGAATTGAATTCACAAAGAAAAAAAATTATGCTAGATGGGAATACTGTACTAGTCTATTGTGCAGACCCCCCTATATTCTGTATCCCTGTGTATGATTAACATGTTAAACAATCAGAAAGGCTTTCCATCCAGTTGACAAACTGGGCTTTTCCCGACAAGAACAATTTTTTTTGCTTCAATTCAGGATTTTTCTTCCACTTAATCTAGGATGGATTAAGTCATGTTCAGTGGATAAGTGGTATCTGTCCTCTGTCCTTAAGTAGTGCTAATCTACTTTATGAAATCATGAATATACTGCACAACAATCTGCTCCAAGTTATTCTGAAATGATTAATAATTTGTACTCCTGGAAATATCCAGAACACCACCAGTCTCTGTAGTTCTTACGAGGAACTATACAGCACAAAGGATATAAACTCTTCAAGTGTTTTTACAAAATTGATAAATTAATTTATACATTTATATGTGCTTGAAATTTTTTTCATCTTAACCATATTGAGAAAAAGAAACTAACATCAGCATTTGCATAACTGACCTGTTTACCCATAACGCTGTCTCTCAGTATTTTTTTATTAGATTTGTCTGTGAGATTTGGCATTTGCCAGTAAGATTTCACTTTCCATCAATTTTACATATATAAATAGAGAACAACTGCTTTATTTTAGACTAAAAATCCGTACAACATACGGTAAAATCATAAGAGTAAACAGGTCTGGCATAAATTTTTGCGGGATTTCATTTTGGTGGATCCAGGCATTGTTATTGTTATTCCCTCCTAAATTGAAAGAAAAGATCATGGATACAACAAGGTGTATGACATAGATAGTATAGCAGCATATATTTGTGGCAGATTAGGTCGTCTCAAAACAAAAAATAATAACAACGCGAAGTACAGGCTATATGAACACCAGACCTGCTACATATTAAAAGGGACTGCTTTAATTTATTCTGTAACTTTAAAATCATAACAATAAGATATAAAATTGTAGAACAATAGACTTTTTACTCCTTAAAAATAGATCAATTTATAATAAATTTAAATCTAAAAATTTTTTAGAATGAATGTCATTTCATATGATAGAGGATTCCCAGAATATGTTAAACATATTAAACCAGGGTTGTCTGTAAGACCCGGGGGTCAGATAATCCCGACAATGATGTTAAACCCTAGTTATTCTTTCTGTTATGAGAGGAACCACAACCCCCATTCTACTTTTTACATATCCCCTACTATTAAATTTTAAGGGAAAGCCCTGGTTTAACAATATTAAATTCTGATATCATCATCCCACATGAATGGATGTGATGGCTTTCCCCAATGGAAAATTGGTAGTTATAATGATTAATTATATTATTTAGCTTGAAAAACAAAATATTGCCAACTTTTACTCGACAAGAACGACACCCCCAAAGCCCGGCTAGACAAACAGAATTGCCTGACGCCCAGGACAACCACTTCTGGTTGGCGGGCGGGTAATTTGATAACAGGTGCTTGCCCGCAGACAAGTGTTTTTCCAATTAGCAAAAAAAAATCAAGTACTTTACTCAAACATATCTTTTGTTTTATCGCTTTTAAAGTATCATGAATCACAGCAAAGCAGCTGTTTTTACTGCTGTTGACCACTGCATCACCTGTTTAAAGATGATACGTACATCGAATAGTCGAAACTCCTCTAGAGTTAACCATTAATGTGTTGTTTAAAAATGCAGATGTTGTTAAACATGGCATTAAATATCCATGTCGTCAAGAACATTGTATGGTAATTTTAATTTAGACATTTATTGTCAAAATATTATATTCATTCTGTGAATACACAACAGATGCTAGTGGTATTAAAATTGTTGTTGATTGATGTTCCCTGGCAATCACAGTATTCACACAGCCATGATTTTGATCTCTTAATCGACATGCAGTAGTGTTCTGTTCAGAGATTCATGTTGTTTGTAGGTTTTATGAGATTGATCACTTTCTGATAACTTCATCTTAAATATTGATTAAATAAATACAACATAAATTTTAATAAAAGTATATCTTATTGCAGAATTTTGAGAAAGAATACTCCTTAGAAATATTCTCCTCTAAATTTATCTGTGGAAGAATTTCGTGATGTTAGATCTAGAATGGTCTTCGTAAAGTGTTTAGGTGTATCACTCAAGAAATAATTTAATATCAATGCTTTCATTCTGTGTAATTTAAGGTGGGACAAGCATATTTTTTGGTAGGACAAGTAGTTTTACGATGGTAACCTGTCCGAGGGCAAGTACTGAAAAATTCTATTTGTCTATCCCTGCCCCAAAGACATTATGTAAGTTCATCATAGCTCTTACGCAATTTTCAATATTATTGTAAATTATATCATCTTTTTCTTATGAAAAAAAAGTTCATTACTTGAGCACCTGACAACAAAGCCTGTCAAGGATGTCTTAAGTGTTTATTTATTAACATATTACCAATTCAGATAATTTTGCAAATGATGAAACTGAAAGCGAATCTTGAACGTTTCGTAACCTTGAAAAACATATAGTAAATAAGCGAGTATGACAGGGTATTTCAAGTTCATCACTCTGTATAACAAATGCAAAACACAAAGTTAAAATGCTCACCTGTTCCACGTCACTCTAGGATAAATATTTTGTCTTAAACTTCTTGAAATTGATGTGACAGTTCTCACGCACATGCCTCCGATGGTCGCCATTGTTGATTAAAATTTAGTGTGCTTCCGGTCGGCTTATATATATCCGAAAATTGAGCAAAACTATTACATCATTATATTTCATGCAAAAATTCCGTTTTAATATCTTGTTTCTTAAAAAATCCTTCAAATTTAAGTTTTTATTACACACCATCATATTAAAAAAATTATAAAATCGTCTGGGTTATCTAACGTATTTTGAGATGACCCACATCAATAACTCATACTCAAGTTATTCGAGTTAAACGAGATAATGCTTGAAATCATTCCATTCTAATCGATATATAATTAAGCATTAGTTTCTTATATATATATATTTTTTAAAATAATTTTTCTCATACCATCAGCCTTTATTGATTGGTATAGAATGATTTATATAATTCTATTCTATAAAGGAAATTAATACGTTTGAGTTATCCTACTCAAAATTAATCCTAGTTTCATTTCATACATTTTCCTCATAACTTTCTAGAACTTACTGTTACTAAACATACCAAATAAAGGTAAGAGTGGATATGTAAAGAGGCGACACATGATTCTTCTACCCAAAAGAAAGACAAGTTGCAAGTGGCAGTATTGGTCTGTTTTTACCAAAACGTTGGTATTTGTGATAAAAACGTCTGCAATCTTCAAAATAGAAACAGTGTGAAAGTATAAATGTACTGTAAGTGTTTGTATGTTTGTGCAGAGACATATAAAACCATATATGTCTCTGGTTTGTGCATGCGAGAAAGGAGAAGAGAAAGATAGCAGAAGAGAGAGGGGGAATGTAAATTTTGATGATATGTGTGATAATTTTGGGACATTTTTCTACTTCAATAAGCACCATATGAAATTTTAATGGTTTGTAATATGCACCTTTTGTATGTTATTTGATTTTACCTGTTGATCATATTTATAGATGAATATTCCAAAGAATTTGCATCTACACACATCAAACAATGACAGCATTACTGCAGACTTGATGGCACATGCTTCTTCACTGGGTGATAATGATTCCTGTTCTTCATCCTTTGTATCACAACAGACCTCAGTAACATCACCAACAGGTCAACTGCAGCCTGTGTTAAGATACAGTAGAAGCAGCAGTACAGATAGTGCAGATTCCCAGGATAGAGGGGAAATTAAGTCTGTAGTGAGAGTGAAGGACCCTACACTAGATTTCTCACCCCTCATGGCCTTACTGCAGCCTCACACAGATCTCAATAAGCCTCCAACCAACTGGTTAAGGAGGAGATCACTCCCCCAACAGCAGAGGGCCAGGCAGTTTTTGTGGCCAAAAAGGGTTTCAAGGTATGCAATATTAGATGTGGAATGTTGGTAGATTTACACCTACATGTATTTTTATATTCACAGTTGGCCCTAAGAAATAAAATATAAGAGAACATTTAAAAAGTAGAAGGGATTCTGAGGTTCTTTCCCCCATAAAGAGTTGAGAGGTAATATTAATAAAATACTGAAGAATATGATTATAAGCAGTGAAATTCCTCAGCCCCCAGTTTTTATGGACAACCCTGACAGTATAAAGTGGTACATTTAGGGAGGGGGGGGGTTCTGTAAAAAAAAAAAAAATAAAATTCCAAGAAAGTCAAGGCTAGGATTAAATTCAATCTTTTTCACAATATATGCCGACCAGTTAATAAACATCTGACTCCCATGATTCCATTCTCAATCTGATTACCATTATATCCCAATATAATTTAAAAGTAAATTTGTAATTATAATTTTGTTCCTATATAATATTCTACAATGCTGTGTTTTAGCATACCATAGTCTTAAAGGAGTGGAATTAACTATGCAGTTAAATTTTAATTATTTTGAATCACATTCTTTGGTCAATATGCCAAATCTAATATTAGAACTACCAATTTCTAATACTGTAATTTTTTCACCTTCCATTTATATTTACAGTTCTTGGTGATTTTCAGATTACAAAGTAATCCAGTATTTAATAAAGTTTATCATTAATCAGAAACATTCTCTTTTCAGTTTTGCAATGGCAAACAATGCATTAGACCTTACAGGAGAAGTTGATGTGATATCACAAGCTAAGGTGCTCGGTTGTTTCCTCGTTATTTAATGATTTTGGAACCTACTTTTACCGGGGAGAAAAAAATCTGAATGATTTGAAGTTTATATGGAATTGTTGGTAATATACTCTAGTAGCATGTACATCAAATTAATTGTGAATTTAATAAATGTATTTCTTTTTCTCCAGAATATCAAGAAACTGCTGAAGATGCCATTTTCGTCCAAGTCCCAGATCAGTATGATGGTTCACAAGGTAGACAACTCCCTTCTGATTGATGACTTTGATATCCACAAAAACCTACTGAGAAAACAGAAGGTAAGTTAGTAGTTATCTATCCTGTTAAATATTAACAGATATTGTTTAATGTGTACAATTAGTTCTCAATTATGTTTAATATCTGATTTGCTCAGAAAAAGTTTCATGTAGAATTTGACTTATAACACAAGAGTGATAACTTGCTTCAAACTCAAAATGTGTTAATTTTCTGTTGGAGTTTTTGTTAACTTTAATCAAACTTGGTAATCATGGTAGTTTTTAGAAAGGTTACAGTTGAAATCAAGGTTATTATCATAATTTTCGTTGGTTTTCATAAGAATATCAAGATGCAGAATTGTTTGTTGATTTATTTAATTATTTACACTCCTATGACCGTAGGATGACTGGAAATGGTTGCGAGAATTTTACTTGGAGTCAGTAAAGAAAGATATGCAGGTAATATTTTGGGGATTTATTTTTAATTAGAGATTACGTATAAATCTTCATTGATGGAAGTCTCTAACAAGTTCACTTACATGTGTATTTAGGTGAAATGTGTGCCAAAGAAAAAGAAGACCAGAGACTATCTCCAGAATAAAAACATGCTTTCCAAGTTTCTTTACAGAAGGTAAAATTGTTAAACCTGTTCTCTTCATATGTAGTCATTTCCAAATACCAGTTTAACTTCATTATCTTCATTATCCTGAACACTAATATTTCAAACTTTGGGGGTATGTCAAATTGAGTTGGCATTCCCAAACACTTAATTCTTATGTTTTTATGGACTAGTTAGCTAGAATCATTGGATCTCCCAGAGTTGAATCTTGGTTCTGCCAAGTTCAAGATAGGAGGTTTGACTATATTTATAGCTGAGGTCTAGTTTAATCAGGGAAACATGATATCAGCTATACAATATTACATGGAAATCTTTTTAAAGAGAACAGTTTTCTGTTTTGTTTATGCAGATATACACACACATGGTTTATACACATTTTGTTCTGACACACGGTTTGGGTATTTATGTTTTCAGTGTACAAGAAGCTTTGAATTCAGGAGAATCGCTGCCAGTTTCTACATTAAACAGAGATGTTAGTGAGCAGGACGATTTCTCAGAAGTAAGTCCATAAAGATCACTATCAGATTTTATTTTGTAAGAACCCTCTCTGCAATGTACACTACAGAGGTATTTTTCTGCAGTTAGTGTGATCTGCCCTTAAATCTAAATTCCAATAAACAGAAATTTACAGTACATCACCAAATTTGCAATCAATTCTAGTATTTGTATCATTTTAAAAGGCCTTGATAAATAACCGGTTACTGAACATTATTTACATATATTTTATCCATAGAAGTAAACAACAGTGATTTCTGTTAAATGATACTGTGTTGTGTTTAAACATTTTTTCCAGGGGTAAATGCCAGGTACCATGTATTAAAAATGAAATAGATAAGCTCAATATTTACACCTTTAATCAATATTTTCTCAATGTCAAAAAACATTTTTCACTGGTGTAGAGAGCTTTTTGGGACTCAAATATGAAAATACTCTGTGAATAATTTAAAAATCAAATAAATTCTAGAAATTGTCAAGCATGAAATTTATCTTGTTAGGATACAGTACATTTATATCAGTTCTTTAGAATTAAATTTTGGTCCGAGAGAAGGGGGTGAATACACTAAGGCCTATTGAGTCTGATCCACTCTTTTGGTTTTTACATGTAGCTCACCTCAATTTGTTGGGGAGGGGGGAGGGCTTATGTGATAAAGTCAGGCATTAGATAAACTTTACTAGACTATTAAATTTGAGCTGCCATAGAGTGGTACATGTATAAGTGTTTTCACAAGCACGTTTTGGGTAAAAAAAAAAAGGAGAAATGAAAGAATTGTTTTGGTTTTGTCACTTTATATGGAGTAAAAAAATTAGCTGTTAATTAACACATTATTAAATATCTTAGAAGTGGCAGACTGACATTTTATAATTTTTTTAAATAACAAAATACTTAGCCCCTTCACGGTAACTGCGGTACTACTCTTTTGCATGGCAAAATACATTTGTAATAACGTTTAACGAAGTTTTTGTTGAGAAATAATTAAATGACGTATATTTAACAATTACTTTTACGTCATATATTTCACCATAATATATCATTTTGACCTGCAAGAGATCAGAACCGCAGTTATCATGAAACGGTCTATTTGCGTGTGAGATATATTTTTGTTTCACTTTTAAATACATGTACTATTAAATGTCAACCTGACTCCTTGTGACATGTGTATAGAAATTATAGAAGTACATGTGTGATATATTAAAACATTACCGGGTAAGAGTTAAAGGTTGGTTTGTAATTTTCAAATCATGCTCAATAAATACCAATTCGATATCTCTGAAAACACTTTCATATAGGTACTATTTTTTTCTGCCCTGCCCTTTAACAAAAATACCACTTTGCTAGCTAGATCTCATGTCATTTTTCCCTTGATTTTCAAAATTTTATATAGGTTTTAGAATAATACATTATACTACTTCCAGTTCCTACAGGTCCAGTTCAATCAGTACATTTAGCTATGTAGGAAGTGTTATTTACCTACCTCAGGTAGCTTTATTTACCTACAATAGCACTATTATACCCCCACTTGAAAAGCAGGAGGATATATAGAGTAATTGGGATGTCGATCCCTCTGTCTGTTATGCTTTAGGGTACTCATCTCTTATCTGCAACTCCTCTCATACCACTGAATAAAATTTGATGAGACTTTCACAGAATATTTATTACATATTGCCATTGTGCACCTCCTATTTTACTTTTTGAACCAACACATATTTTGGGTTTCCCATAGCTAAACATGGACACTGCCATTATATTCATATGGGAGGTGGGGGTATCATTTAGTGAGCTCATTGCTCACAATACCTCTAGTTTTTTATCCCTTCAGGAAGCTTTATTTTGCTATTTCAATGCAACTTTTCACAATTTTTCCATTGATTTGAAAAAAATTCAAAATAATTTTAAATGATTTTTTTTCTTGAGGCGCATGTAAGTGTTGTGAACTTTTGCTCACAAGTTGCTCACAAGTTGCTCACAAGTTTAAGTTTGAAATTTATAATACATGTGACATGCATATATACAATGTTACAGTTTATAAAACTTCTGAAGATTTGAAATGAAAGAGCTATACTAAAGTTTTCCATGTTTCTTTTTTTAAATTTACTCTACAAAGTATTTTTTATGTTAATTTTGAAAAAAAAGTGGATTGAAATAAATTAAAATTCCATTTTCACTTTAACACTTAATTGCCAAAAAAAAAATGTCAGAAATGAAATGAAAATTTGTAATTGTGCATAACACTTCAATTAAAACATACGAGGAAAACTTTATTCTTTTACCAAAATTATTTCGATAGTTATATGGGTTTGAAAATTTGACTCACATGTAAGCTTATTCTCAATTTGTGGTCTTGGGGCCTGGACTTCTTTGTTTTTTCATTCACAAATTACGTGTTGTATATAGCCCTTAAACTTTTAAAACTTTGATTACAATTGTGCAAAAAAAGACAAATCTTCAAGAGGGATTTCTTCATGAATTGTTTTCAGATGAGTTTAAAGTTGAAATTATAATAATCACTGTAACAAAGTGTGATTTTCCAAACATCCTGAGAAAAAGAAAAAGAAAAAGTTTGATTTGGTAGCTAATTAAAACTATTCCAGGTAGGTAAATAAGGCTATTTAGGTAATTCAAGCAACGTAGCTAAATCTATAGTGATTGTACCAGACCTGTCCTAGTACATGTACTAGAATATACTGGACTCTTTCAGTGGAATATGTTAAGAATTATCAGTATGATTTGTTGAGATAATGATATATGTGTATTACAGGACTTGTCTGGACAGCACCGAGAACTGATCTGGACATTTGAGAACATTCAGATGTTAATTGGCACAGATTTACCTATATTTAAACATGGTACTAATTACCCATGTGTAAGTCTAAGATTAAGGTATGCTGTTTGTTACAATTTATGTAATGATAAATAAAGATCAAAATTTTATCCTTACTACATGTGCATGTAGCTAAAAAAAATGCATGATGATTAAAATAATCTCCTGAATCTATCAATACCAAATTATTAGAATTGTTTGTTTTAAGAAACAAACAGATCACATTTACAATAAATCAGGAATTCATGTAATTCATGACTATTATGAATCTGAAAATGCAAAGAACTGTAAAAGTTATTCCTCTTTCATTGATATAACGAAAATATACAATGAGTAGTAAAAAATATTATTTCCTATGTTGCTTGTAACACGAGCTTTGATTGGATACAAATTTTAAGTCAGGTGTAAATATCCATGCACCCGACTTGAGCAGGGTGTAAATAAAACGTGACGTCACAATGCATACATTCTCTATGATAAAAACTAAATAACATGACACCACGATGCATTTTAGTACGTATCTAATCTACAGATTGAGAAACTCTCGGATGTTTACAAAGCATTTTATGGGTACAAAGGAAAATAAATTTGTTATCCAGGTCAAATCAAGGGTGTACGGGGATTTACTCCAGGTTGTATTCAATACACCCTTTGGCCTTCGGCGTCAGGGTGTATGGAATAATACCCAGGGTAAATCCCCGTACACCCTTGATTGAACCTGGATGACTAATAACATTAACAACCAACTGCTATAATCCACATAATCTTTTGCCCAGGGATACATTATAAACATCCCACTGCCATAAGCTACATTATCTTCTCCCCAGGGATATGAACATCCCACTGCCATAAGCTACATTATCTTACTCTACAGGGGATATTAACACTCCACTGCTATAAGCTACATTATCTTTCTCTACAGGGGATATTAACACTCCACTGCTATAAGCTACATTATCTTTCTCTACAGGGGATATTAACACCCCACTACTATAAGCTACATTATTTTTCTCTACAGGGATATGAACACTCCACTGCTATAAGCTATAGGTAAAGAAAAAGAATGGAAAGCTATTGCATTCAAAAAACCATACATGGAAAGGGTGTCAAAAGGTTAAAGCATCCGGTTTTTTTTTACCTCACAATCGTTGAACGCCAAGGAAGTGCAATGTCATAAGCCATAATTAAAAATGACGATCACAATGACTTGAAGCTGTTATGTTGGCTTTTCCAGAAACTTAGGCTTACACGAAGGATAATACTTGGCCTTTTAGATATAAATCACATTTTCAATCAAGGCAGAAAGTTAAAAAAAAATGTAAATATAAGCAATGAATCATTATCTTTTGAGAGATATAGTCTCATAACTGCAACAATGTTTGCAAACAAATTTTCATGACACGCTAACGCAGGATACTCAATTTGTTCACACACTGTTGCAGTTATGAGACTTTATCTTTCAAAAAATAATGATTCATTGCCTAATTATCTTTCTCTACAGGGATATGAACACCCCCATTAATGTCCTGACTGGACTGGATTACTGGTTGGATAACCTGATGTGTAATGTTCCAGAGGTGGCCATGTGCTTCCATGTGGATGGTATTGTACAGGTAACTTCTTTACTAAGATTTTTCAGGTTTGCTCTTTTTAATGTTTATATAAAAGCATAACTCTATTTTTATGCCCCAGTTCGAAGAAGGGAGAGCATATATTGCTTTGCTGCTGTCAGTCTGTCTGTTGGTCCACCATCAGTTTCCATTCATTTTCTTAGCAGAAATTGCACATATTGAAATGAAATTTGGTATAAGTTTTATCATAAAAATATCTAGTTCAATTTGGGGTATGATAGTGTCATTTTGGACATTGTAATGCCCCATGGACTTAGGAAAATTCCAATTATTTGTAGTTTCTGTTAATTTTCTTCGCAGAAATTGCACATATTAAAATGAAATTTGGTATACAGATTTATCATAAACATATCTAGGTCAAGTTTTGTTTTTGGTACAATCAGCCAATTTCGGACAGAGTTATGTCCCTTGGACTCAGAAAAAGTTTAATCATTTGGGGGAGGGGGCATAGGTGTTTTACAAACATCTTTTGTTTCTGATACTGTTAAACTTTTGTATCTTGAACAACAACATCTCAAATACCATATATATATTGAAATGAAAGTCCTAATCACTTGTCTTATCATCGTCTCAAGCCACGGTTCAGAGTCTGCATACAGCTTTCACCTACCATGGCTGCTTGATCACATAAAGTGTTGTAATCTTGAATATTTATGCTTCCTTTTGTGACATCATATTCAGTCAATGACAATTTTTGTTTCTATCACAATTGAAATCAACATTTGACATCAGCAGTATACAAGAAATATTTCGTACACTGCGATTGGGTATTGAAAGGTCGCATCAAAGTTCATTATCTGACTATGCTTTACTTGCATTGGTCATTATTTTGATGAGCTACGAAATATTCTCTTCTCGTTCAACCACGGCCAGAATGGGAAAGGATCGTACATTTTGGCTGTGGTTTTCGACGATGTTATCTAATGTGTTTTACCCTTCATATCCTGATTCCTTGGATATCTCAAAACATTTCCTCATACCCATTGAGTTCAATATAATGGTCAGGTTTGACTAGTGTTCAGGGATAAGTATCAAGCAAAATAAATTTTGATATACTGGTTTATCATGTCATGCCTATTTGTACCCTAAGTATCATATATGTGTGACAGGATTTGGTTTTACCCTCAAATCTAGGTACCACTCATGACACCAATGTAACCGGAATTCGCTACATGGTATCAATGCAATTTAGGAAATTCCACGAAACCAGTGTAGCAAAAATGACCGTATAAAAACACCTCTTAAATATCACACACTTTCTTTATTAATAATAGTACTTCGCGTTTTATTCCAATTTCTTACTAACCAATAAACCTCTTGATTTTCAAATAGTCACGAAAATGACTTACTAACCCAAGAATTTTAATAACAAGAGTTTGCAAATTAACAAATATTTATTATGACCACAAATGTATTTTATTAACAGCACAAAAATATTACATTAATATATTTACAACGAAAACTGATGTACTAACGACCTTATACTTATAAGCCTCAATAAAAATAGTGCCTACCTAACAAATGTACAAAGTCCAGAGCCCGTCCTACCCAAAGCTAAGTCCGAATGAAAATGACCCACCCCTGCACGAAAAATCTACTATGCCTAACCTAACCGGTTTACCAAAAATAGAAATAAGGAACTGGAAAATGGACGTAAAAATAAGGAAAACAAAAAGGATAATGGTGAACGAATGAACGAGAAAGAGACAGGGACCGGGATCCACCCCTCTTATCAAAAGGTGAGCTGGTACGAACCTTTGAGAAGGTTTCAGACCAACTGATCTAATCGTGAAATACTGGACTTTAAATACACCGCGGTCTGAAGGTGTGTCTCTCTTATCCAATCAAAATCTACATTCTATGTATAACCCAGACAAGGACGTTACCCAAATCACTGAATAAAGCTAGAAAGTTTCCGAATGTAAAACAAACGATCGTAACCAATAAGAATTATCGTTATTTACTTACTATGTAAAATCCAATCCTACCACATATGTTCCTTTAATCAAATGATCAAATCCCATGCATAAAACCTTGCCCTCAAATGTACCGGTAAGTCATTTTTACATTAATGCTTTGTAGAAATATGAGCTGCTAAAGACAGAGGATATTCCTAATCTGAAGGACTCAGAGTTTGACCCCCATATGGTGACAGACATTGCCTGTAATATATTGTCCTTCCTGAAATCGAATGCCACCAAGGAGGGTCATACTTACTGGTTATACAAAGGTCAGGTTAATATTCAAATGTCAGTGAGATAATTAGTGAGATTGACTTTATATTAGCTGGGAATATTATCAATGAGATAATAAGTGAGATTGACTTTATGTTAGACTCAGTTTATATTTACTGCAATTCTAAAGATGTCAATGAGTCTAACCATACAAATAGCTTTTACATGATGACAGAAATTTCTGTTAAGAGTACAAAGTGTAAATTAAGAAAACTGTAAAAATAATGTACTAATTTAATGTAAGAGAAGTTGTCCAATACAGAATGATTGTGTTTTTTAGGAGTGGACGATGATGTGGTCAAGCTGTATGACCTGACGTCTCTAGCGGACAGCCAGGAGGACCAGTCTAACCCCTTCACTGTCCCCCTCGGCCGACTGCTGTACCGTGTAGCCTGCAACATGTGGAGAAATGGAAACAAGAGCAGACGGAAAATACAGCTGCTGTTAGAGAACTGTCTACTGCTGTTAGATGAAGAGAAGCATTCTCAGGTTTGTTTCCGTTTTGGTCAGAAAAAAAAGTTTCTGTTATCTACCATAATATCGCATGCAGTGTTGTAAAGGACGCCCCCCCAAAGTTGGGGTGAAAATCCTGAAAATAATAACACATGTCCTATGTAAAAAGCACACCCAACAAAAGCTTCATTTGGATGTGACTTTACTTTTTTAGCTCACCTGAGCCGAAGGCTCAAGTGAGCTTTTCTGATCACATTTTGTCCGGCGTCTGTCTGTCTGTCTAGCTGTCCGTCTGTCTGTCTGTCTGTAAACTTTTCACATTTTCGACTTCTTCTCAAGAACTGCTGGGCCAATTTCAACCAAACTTGCCACAAAGCATCCTTGTATAAAGGGGATTCAAGTTTGTTTAAATTAAGGGCCACGCCCTTATTCAAGGGGAGATAATTGAGAATTAATGAAAATTTGGTGGTATGTTTAAAAAAATCTTCTTCTCAAGAACCACTGTGCCAGGAAAGATGAAACTTATGGGGAAACATCCTCAGGTAGTGTAGATTTTAGTTTCTTCAAATCATGTCCCAAAGGGGTAGGGTGGGGCCACAATGGCCGACCAAAGTTTTATATAGAAATATATAGGAAAATTCTTTAAAAATCTTCGTCTCAAGAACAGAAAAGCCATAATTGCTCGTATTTATATGGAAGCATCCCCAGGTAGTGTAGATTCAAGTTTGTTCAAATCATGACCCCCGGGGGTAGGGCGGGGCCACAATGGCCGACCAAAGTTTCATATAGAAATATATAGGAAAATTCTTTAAAAGTCTTCTTCTCAAGAACAGAAAAGCCATAATTGCTCATATTTATATGGAGGCATCCCCAGGTAGTGTAGATTCAAGTTTGTTCAAATCATGACCCCCGGGGATAGGGCGGGGACACAATGGCTGACCAAAGTTTTATATAGACATATAATAAAAAGTATAGGAAAATTCTTTAAAAATCTTCTTCTCAAGAACAGAAAAGCCATAATTGCTAATATTTATATGGAAGCATCCCTAGGTAGTGTAGATTCAAGTTTGTTCAAATCGTAACCCCCGGGGGTAGGGCGGGGCCACAATGGCCGACCAAAGTTTTATATAGAAATATATTGGAAAACTCTTTAAAAATCTTCTTCTCAAGAATAGCAAAACCATAATTGCTCATATTTATATGGATGCATCCTCGGGTAGTGTAGATTCAAGTTTGTTCAAATCGTGCCCCCCGGGGGTAGGGCGGGCCCAAAGTTTTTGATTTAAACTTTTCAATGGTAAACCAATTTCTATTTTTTCCTAGCCACAATGCTCGGATGAGTGATGTGGCCCATGGGCCTCTTGTCTGGTACAGTTACTCAAAAATATATAATGAAAAATTTACAAATCTCAAACGAAAGTAGCATGTCAGTTTTTTTTTTACTCGACTATGTATTTTAAGTCTGCATGTGAGAACATTTAAATTTAATCTTTTTAATAATTATCTAACTAGAGATAAAAATACTTGATTATTGTCTTTTTGATTAATTCCAAGACAAGCGTGTTATGAAGTTATGCTTACCAGTATCAATGCATACCAAGCTCGTGTCAGTATGTACATAAACAAAACTGGGTCATACACAAGCAATATTAGTGTCGACAATTTGGCTTATAGGCCTAGTAATCAAACAGTTCTTGGTATCCATCGATAATTTTCTTGAATGTAATTGACTGTTTTTACAAATATTTTTTTAATATATATATTTTAATAATGCAGGCGTTGAGGTGTTAATTGTTATATAAACAATGGTAATGTCCAATGTGATGACATTGACTGAAGTTAATATAGCAATGACCCGGCAATAGAATCTCTAATGATTTGTATCTCTAATTCCATATCTTTTTCGAGGTGACCTGACCTGAAAAAGGCCGCTATGCGCCTGAGGTCAGGGCACGTCATCGATTGGGCCAGGTCGAGGGTCCTTATTTCATCATGTTGAACTCACAAGGGGTAATCAAATGTTTTATTATACCGATATATATTGAAAAGTATGAATCTCTAACTGTTATCAATTCTATCTTTGATTGGGAATTGGATTCGCTACACTCCAAATAGTGAAGTTGTTTACGGTGACGTTTGCAAGTCGTGTAAGTTTTTGCATCACGATTTACTGATTAAAACAATATTTGGTTGATAGTGACATACATTGTTATAACTATCCTTTCCTTTTTCTCTACACAGTCAAAATCTAACACAGAATTCAACTCTTTAAAGAGCCGCTTCTACGTTCCATTGAACTGAATTGTAATGATATTTTGAAATGAGTAACCCGTTTAAGTTAACTATAAAATTTAACCGTATTCTATATGGTAATGCAAAACAGACCATGCACAATTTTAAAACATGATTTTCTCAAATAATTATTTTATGCATAATTAACTTCACTCAAAAAGGAATTTTTGATTAAGAGGTCATTATTTTGCAGTCATTACATGCATTGATTCCTAGGTCATTATTGCTGTAAACAGTACCATTTGGAGTCATTGTTGTGTTTTAAAGTTTTCTTACTAGCCAATCAAATTCGCATATTATCAACAGAGTTATAATGAATCAAAATAGTGAGCTTGAGCAGACCTGCACTTGGTGACTTTTGCTCAAAATATTCACGTAATGTACACCATTTATGTAGAAATCAGGGAAATTTTAAACTTAATATGTAATTTTCCTGACGTCATATCAAACACATGACGTCATGGCTTAAGCAAATATTCATTGCTTTGAAGTCTGCAGATATTCCCCTGTTTTAAAACATAATAATATATTTCTGTCAAAGTTTCAATTTTGGGCCAAATATTGGCCATTACTGCAGAAAATCCTTTTGTTATTCAAGTATCAAGGTCAAAAGGTCAAAATTGTTGGTGACCAATGAAATGTCTCTTCACAAGGATTACGATAGCCCTAGCCCTTATTACTGTTCAAAAGTTATGGCCATAAAAAGGTTAAAGTTTTTTCGTAAGTACTGAAATCACCAAGGTCAAGATAAAAAGGTCAAAGATGTTGGTATCCAAAGAAAGGTCTTGCCACAAAGAATACATATGTGAAATATGAAAGCCTTAGTTATGACCGTTCAAAAGTTATGGCCAAAGTAAAAGTTTGGAATTTTTGTTTAAAAGCAGGTCATACTCCAAGGTCAAGGTCAAAAGATCAGATTTGTGGTACCCAAAGAAAGGTCTTGTCACAAGAAATGAACTTGTCGAAATATGAAAGTCATAGCTCTTCTAAATCAAAAGTAATGAGCAAGGTTAAAAAAAATTTTGACAGACGGACAGACAGATATACAGACTGACTGACTGACACACTGACTGACTGACCGACAGACTTGCAAATGAGATTTATTGTCCCCTAGTTTTTGCAAAATGTGAGACATAAAAAATCTTATTGACTAAAGATGAGTGTTATGTGAGTGTTATGGCCCGTTGGCGTCATTTTATTATATAAATATGCTTTTATATCAATTAAACAATCTAAATATCAAAATCATGACAAAATTTATTAATTACAACTGTATAATAGATCAACAAACTTTATGCTGAGGAGGGCAGTTGGTACTTTGAACAATTTGAAATTTTAAGGACAAATGACCTGGGACAAAAAAAATGGATGTCAGGATATAGGTACAAGGTGTTTCACAATACATGTATATGTATATGTCACACATCTAAATGGGCATACGCAGAATATTAAGCATGATACCAAAAATATTAAAATACTTTAAATTACAATATTGACCTAATAATTATGAAATTGCAAATTTATACCACCTTTTTCTACTATTGTTTTGCATACATGACTTGCAATTTAATGTGTTGCCAGCTTACAACAACAGATTATGGTCCAGTATTCATTTTAACATTTGAAATTAATGAACACAGGCAATATCATTTTAATTGCCATTTCATTCAATCATATCTTAAACAAAAATTTGAACTCAGAATGTCGCCATCAGAATTTTAGTATGCTTTATTTCATACATTTGACAATCAACATTACGATTGACCATCACAAGAAAAACGAGGACGTTGTTTTACTTTGTCAAGAATATTTATACAAGTAATACAGGTAACATTCTAACATTAGCCAGCATGGTACCTCAGGGCTTCCAAGCTGCCCAGGGGTAGGGTGAGGCCAAAGTAGGGAATCCAATTTTTGCATTGAAATATATTGAAAACATCTTTAAAAACCCTCTTCTCAAGAACCACTGGGCCATGATTGGTCATTTTTATATTGAGGCATCCTTAAGTAGTGTAGATTCAAATTTGTTCAAATCTTGACCCCATCATTTTCTCCAAAACCATTTGGCCAGGAAAAATCAAATATAAGTGTAAACATTTCTATTTGTATAGATATGTACCTCAGCCCACTACCTCCTGTCAGATGTGGTAGTGCCAGACGCCATTATACAAGATGGCTGGAAAGACAACAATGAGAAAGACTCTGATGGAGAGGAAACCAACTCCCATTCCAAACAGGTAGGATGCTAGCTACAACTCATCTTGAACAGGTATTAAATAGATGGATACTATATTCTAAACAAGTTAGCTGCTAAGCTGGAAAACACATCCTATACACAGGTAAATAGGTGGACATTACATTCTAAACAGGTTCTCTAATTCCAGGGGCATAACAAGCAAGTCAGGTAAATTATCTTTTTCAATGGGTGGCAAATCCTCTGCCATATTTGTGAATTTTTTGTCCATGGGTTCATATCCCAGGGTAGGGAAAAGTGAATTTATATTTTTTTAAATTCTGAAAAGAAGACTTATATTTTTTTTAATTCCTAAAAGAAAATACAGTAAAAATTGGTTATAGCGAAGTCACAGGGACCCATGAAATTATTTCGCTATATCCGTAATTAGTTATATCCGTATAAGGAATTTATATATCTGGGGATCCATGATAACTTCGCTATATCCGTGTTCGTATTAAACAAGTTTTACTGTATCTTCAAATCTTATTTTTTCCATGATATAGATGGCCAACTCCTATATATAGTTTATATGTGTGATAGCAGCAGCTATGGTCCCTTTGACAAATCATAAAATTTGTTTTCCATAAAGGTCTAAGGTCCTAGGTCTGGATCTAGTTGCCTGTGTTATTTTAAATTCAGCTTTATTATAAGTCATCCATTTATTTTATTTTACAGTCAGATAATTCAGACATAGAGGATGAACAGTTTACATCAGTAACATTAAAATCACTGTGTGATCAGAATATCTACAGGAAACAGGCAAACCCAACTAAGAGCACACCGGTGGTGACTGAGGTCAAGAGTTCAAAGGTCATGACTGATGTCACAGAGAGATGTCTGGATGCAGTTAAGCATACCACCAAGGTAAGATTTAACTCTATGATGTATTTTTATATTCCTGAGTTGATAGGTCCCAGCAGCTATCAGTTGTATAAAGTCTAGCTGGTTTTCTCTAAAAAATATTTTGAATGGTAGCCAAAATCCAATGAAATAGTTTACTTTATATTAAGATTAAGACTTAAACCTTCACTTTGACATGCAATTGAGAAACATTAACCTTTGTCATGAATGGTCAACAGAGTTTTACAATCACATCTTGTTATCCATAAAGAGTTACTTACTAAACAGGAATTTCCTATAGTTTAATCTTTTTCGAATTAAACATTGTATTGTATTTAAATGTATTTTAGGGATTACTATGTCTAGATAAAGACTTCACCATACAGATCCGAAAAAACAAGAACATAGTGGAAGAACAAATGACTTGTAACAAAAACACAGCAATACCTCTGCATTACGAACCCCTTCAGAAATCAGCACCACCCCATAACGACACGGAACCTCCCCTTCACGACAAGGACCAGTCAGTGGTGGAAACCGAGAGCTCCCTGACGTGGCATCGCACCCTGAAGGTCCTCTTGCTGAAGAAAGCCGCTGTGGCGCTGTACACACTGGCCAGAGGAACTGCAGTAGAATACCAGGCCGGAAAAAGTCTACGTCTACTGAAAATTTCACTGCAGTGCTTTGGTTAGTGTATTCTTGGTGAAACACAGATGTCAAGCAAATCTCATTAAAGATACTTCAAGTTGGTGTTTTTATTAACCCATCAAAACAAGATATGATTTGATGATATTTTTTGCAATAAATATACACAATAGTTTTTGGCACAAGTTCTATAGATTTATTTCAACATCTTCGACTCCCTTAGCAAGATACTGCTATAGGTTAATCTTTCTTTTGGATGATTTTTATGTCAAACAATTTTTTAGCCAGCAACAAATATGATGAGGTCTACGTGTGTTTGCAATGTCAACTTTCATGTGCCTTTCTATCTGTTATTTTTATTATCATTACTAAATTATTTTCATGAAAATTTGTAAATTTAAGTTTTAGGGAATTTTTTTTTTCATTTGTAGATGCTATGAAAATTCTGCTGCCTGAGAGAGCCACAGAGAACAGTGAGCTGTTGAGTGCGATGTTAAGTCTGGCTGGAGACATTGTGCTGCTCTGTGTTCACCAGAATCTCAGTCTCCACTCTGTGATGGAGGACATGGTTAATTACTCCGAGGATGAAATCAGTCTATCTGAAAGTGTGTCCAGGGAACTGGAAAGTTTTGGTAGGTTAGGCTGACAAAAGAAGGTTCTAAGATGATATCAATTGATCTGTAATATTGGGGAGATGAAGTAGGTTCTCTATGATGATCGAATGTTCAGCTTTTGGTGTCTTTCCATGTTTACAATTGACAGGCAATATGAATTGTTTTCCCAATAGCATATTTTTAGATCCCAGGATAAGTTGGTCTTGAGGTCCATAAAACCTTCAAAATGACCTTTTGAACATTACAGCTACCATATACTACATACATAAAGAAATTGGGCTATATGAGCCCTTGACCAAATGAAAGTACATCATCTGAAAAAATTCTATACTCTTGAGCATCTAAGAAACAAACAAAATGCAATGAAATTATAAAGTTAGGGCTTACAAACAAATTGTCTATTCTTGGCAGGGCTCAATTGGTCATGTCTGAGTGATACTTAGTTGACTGTCAAGGTTTATGAGCCTCTGATTTCTAACACGACAGAGAAACAAAGAAGAACTATTTCACAGGGGAAATGAAATGTTACTGTTTCATTAAATGTATTATCAGAAATGAGAGCTACTGGATGAAATGATTTTTCTGTTTTGCAATTCACTTGGTTATTTAATTTTTTTTTAATCTTATGTGTTTTTTTTCTTTCAGAGTATGATTGGGTGTTTGAGCTTAAAATAGGTGATATAGAAGGCTGTCTAACCCAGTGTTGTCAGTGTTACCAAGAAGCTCTGGATGTTCTCAAATCCTCCAATGACAAACCTGATTCTGTGATATCCCTACAGAAGCGCTTTGCCAACATTAAAAATGAGCTGGGTGTATGGTATATGAACCAAGCCCAGGTCTGTCTTCAAACAGATGGTAGGTCAACTGTTCCTCAGTTTGGAAACAGTGTACATGTACATGTATAGTGATTTACAGGATTAGGTTAATTTGAGAGAGAATATTCCTTACATGCCTGATATTAATTTGAACATGTGACTTTGAGAGAGGATAGTTCCTCAAATGCCTGATGTGTTAAGATTCATGAGGTATTTTAAAATACATGTATAGCCGATGGTATAACCTATGGTATCAGCCTAGAATTATGGACAATTAAAGATACATAATTCTATGCATTTGTTTATAATTTCAGTGGACAGTGTTGCCATACTTGCTAAAAATGAAAATTTCTTTGAAATACTTTCAAACACTAAATCTACAATTAAGTTTGACTGAATTTAAATTGTCACACACATATACATTATTCTGTTCAATGGTTTAATTTCTACTAAAGAGCTTATGAGATAATATGTCTGTTACCCACCTTCTGTCATTAATTGCTATAAATACCTTTAATTGTTTTGTTCTCTCAACAGATCCTCCATTTCCTAGTGCTAAAATGGACAGTCTTTGCCAAAAATCGTTGTCAGCATTGGAGGAGGGTGTAACTGTGTTTGCGAGTTTATCTGATAAACCCAACTCAGCCCTTCTGTACACAAACAAGGGACGGCTGATGAGATTGTACGCCCAGGCTCACACTCAGAACACAATGAGACTGGAAAATCCACAGTTCAGTGATGTGGAACGTAGATATTTTAAACAGGTTTGGAAGGAATTACTTTATCCTAGAATTAAGTCTATGTGTGTGCTTCACCATTATAGAATTATGCATATTTACTACAAGGGTGTTCAAAAAGTTCCTGAATTATCTCTGTGTCTATATACATAACCAAAGATATTTTTATGCCCCCGTTATCAAAGATTCGGGTGGTATATAGTTTTTGTCGTGTCCGTCCGTCTGTCTAGCTGTCCGTTTGTCTAGCCGTCTGTCTGTCTGTTTGTCCACAAAAACTTTAACTTTGCCCATAACTTTTGATTAAGTGGAGCTATGGCTTTCATATTTCATTATATGGTACATGTATTTTTAAGTATAACGTAGATAATGTAGAACATTACCTGCAGGTTAGTGGCACTACAATGGGTACAAAAATGGAACCGTCTTTTGCCAATATTTTCATGGGCAGACTTGAACGCAACTTGTTACTTCAAGCACCATTTATGCCCCTTTGCTGGTTGCATTTCATTGACAATATAGAGATGAAGTGGGTGGAATGTCCAGAGAGCCTCAAGGCATTCATTACGTTTGCCAACACCTTTCATCAGTCTATCAAATTTACAGTAGACATATCTAATGAGATAAATGCAGTTGTCTGTATGACAGGATAAATTGCCTAGTATTTTGTAGCTGCGGCCTGTTATGGGGCTGTTAAAGCTGTCTGTGCCAGAGCTGTGCTTACAAAGCAGACATTTTCTTCTGAAGATACCAACACTTTGACCTTTTGATCTTCACCTTTTATATACTTAAAACAAAACTTTTACCTTGGCCATAACTTTTGAATGGTAAAGGCTGGGGCTTTCATGCTACATAAATGTATTTCTAGTGAAAAGACCTTTCATTGGAAACCAAGAACTTTGAGCCTTTGACCTTGGAGTTTGACCTATTTTTAAAAATAAACCTTGGCCATAACTTTTGAAGGGCTTTTATACTTCAAAAGTTATGGCCAGGACTTTTATACTTTACATGCATAATCTTTATGACAAGACCTTTCTTTAAAATCCAACAACTTTGACTCTTTGACCTTGACCCTGGAGTTAGACCTACCTTTAAACAAACTTTAACCTTGGCCATAACTTTTGAACAGGTGGTGCTGGGGCTGTCATATTTCATGATTGTATTTCTTGTGAGAAGGCCTTACTTTTGGTACTAACAAATTTGATTTGCATTTGAGAAAGTTTTACCTTCGCTATGTTGCCATACGGGTGCATCAGGATGAAATCAATAAGCTATAAAATGACTGATTAATGTTAGTTTAAATATAAAATTTATCAGTATATCATTTTTTGTCTAAAATAGGATGTTGCATTTCTTTCACATTTCTGTAAATATGCATGTTGATCTCTATACTGCTTTTAAAATATTTTGGATGATATAATTTCATTTACAGCTTGGTAGAGGAATCATTAATTGTGTGAAGAAATAGGGCTTTCCTTATTAGATGCAGTTAATCAACACTTTCAAAGGGTAGCAAATTCAAACTAATGGGGATTTAATGGTTATGGAAGCCATTTCATAAAATAGAAGTAGATCATTTTATTCATGATTTTTCTCTGTTTTTCATCAATATATAATGATGATGCATATATTTTGGAATAAAGAGGTCACAGATGGTATTTTCATTCTAGACAATTAAAAGCTTGTTATCACAGTAAAAACTGAAATGGGAGTAATTAACTGGGACAAACTATTATACGTCAGATTGTTTTTGCCCTCAATCCAAAATGTCAGTGAGCACAGTGAATCGTTATCACCCATTCTCAGTAATAATGTGCAATTAAGGAATTTTTTAGACTTAAAATTCAATTTGAGTGTACGCCCGATAGACCTCGTGCAAAGTTAAGGTTAGATATGTCAGATTTAACATAGTAAAAAAGTCAATAGCACCATTTTGATGGCGAAATAAATACGACAAATTGAAATATATGCTATTTTCTCCCTAAAATCACTGTAATATATACGTTACCGAACTTATTGGCTTAAGAAATAAAGAGTTTTGTAGCATTTTTTCTTCTTTCCAAGTTAATAATATGTTAGGCTATACATTTTTAGCTCACCTCGGCGAAGTCGAGATGAGCTTATGCTATACCCCCGGCATTGGCGCTGGCGTCGGCGTCGGCGTTAGCGTCGGCGTCCCAGGTTAAAGTTTTAGGAGCAAGTCCATTCCCAAGTAACTATAAGCCCTACCTGAACCAAACTTGCATGGATGATGCATCTAGGGAACCCTATAGGTAGCTTTATTTTGCTATTTCAATGCAACTTTTCACAATTTTTCCATTGATTTGAAAAAATTTTAAAATAATTTTAAATGACTTTTTTTCTTGAGGCACATGTAAGTGTTGTGAACTTTTGCTCACAAGTTGCTCACAAGTTTAAGTTTGAAATGTATAATACTTGTGACATGCCATCTTCGCTAGCCAAGGGTTTCCGATTCGAAATCTACTCTACAACAGTTATAGAGTAGATTTCGGATTGGAAACCCTTGGCTAGCGAAGATGGTGACATGCATATATACAATGTTACCGTTTATAAAACTTCTGAAGATTTGAAATGAAAGAGCTATACTAAAGTTTTCCATGTTTCTTTTTTTAAATTTACTCTACAAAGTATTTTTAGCTCACCTGAGCCGAAGGCTCAAGTGAGCTTTTCTGATCACATTTAGTCCGGCGACCGTCTGTCTGTCTGTCCTTCTGTCTGTCCGTCTGTCCGTCTGTAAACTTTTCACATTTTCGACTTCTTCTCAAGAACCACTGGGCCAATTTCAACCAAACTTGCCACAAAGCATCCTTGGGTGAAGGGGATTCAAGTTTGTTCAAATGAAGGGCCACGCCCTCATTCAAGGGGAGATAATTGGGAATTATTGAAAATTTGGTGGCATATTTTAAAAATCTTCACAAGAACCACTGTGCCTGGAAAGACGAAACTTATGGGGAAACATGCTTAGGAAGTATAAATTTAAGTTTGTTCAAATCATGACCCCCGGGGGTAGGGTGGGGCCAAAATGGCCGACCAAAGTTTTACATAGAAATATATAGGAAAATTCTTTTTAAAATTTTCTTCTCAAGAATGACAAAGCCAAAATTCATCATATTTATATGGAAGCATCCTCAGATAATGTAGATTCAAGTTTGTTCAAATCATGATCCCCAGGGGTAGGGCGGGGTCAAAATGGCCGACCAAAGTTTTACATAGAAATATTTAGGAAAATTCTTTAAAAATCTTCTTCTCAAGAATAGCCAAGCCATAATTCATCATATTTATATGAAAGCATGCTCAGGTAGTGTAGATTCAAGTTTGTTCAAATCAAGACCCCCGGGGGTAGGGCGGGGCCAAAATGGCTGACCAAAGTTTTACGTAGAAATGTATAGGAAAATTCTTTAAAAATCTTCTTCTCAAGAATAGCAAAGCCATAATTCATCATATTTATATGGAATCATGTTCAGGTAGTGTAGATTCAAGTTTGTTCAATTCATGACCCCTAGGGGTAGAGAGGGGCCAAAATGGCTGACCAAAGTTTTACATAGAAATATAAAGGAAAATTCTTTAAAAATCTTCTTCTCAAAATAGCAAAGCCATAATTCATCATATTTATATTGAATCATGTTCAGGTAGTGTACATTCAAGTGCGTTCAAATCATGACCCCCGGGGGTAGGGCAGGGCCAAAATGGCCGACCAAAGTTTTTCACAGAAATATATAGGAAAATTCTTTAAAAATCATTTTCTCAAGATTAGCAAATCCATGATTGGTCATGAGACTCTTTTGGGATTTAAACTTTACAATAATTAACCAATTTCTACCTTTTCCTAGCCACAGTACTCAGGTGAGCGATGTGGCCCATGGGCCTCTTGTTTATGTTAATTTAGAAAAAAAAGTGGATTGAAATAAATTAAAATTCCATTTTCACTTTAACACAAAATTGCCAAAAAATAAACCTGCAAAAATTTCAGATATGAAAAAAAAAATGTCGGAAATGAAATAAAAAAATTGTCAGAAATGAAATGAAAATTTGTAATTGTGCATAACACTTCAATTAAAACATACGAGGAAAACTTTATTCTTTTACCAAAATTATTTCGATAGTTATATGGGTTTGAAAATTTTACTTACATGTAAGTTTATTCTCAGTTTGCGGTCTTGGGGCCTGGACTTCTTTGTTTTTTCATTCACAAATTACGTGTTGTATACAGCCCTTAAACTTTTAAAACTTTGGTTACAATTGTGCAAAAAAAGACAAATCTTCACGAGGGATTTCTTCATGAATTGTTTTCAGATGAATTTAAAGTTGAAATTATAATAATCACTGTAACAAAGTGTGATTTTCCAAACATCCTGAGAAAAAGAAAACGAAAAAGTTTGATTTGGTAGCTAATTAAAACTATTCCAGGTAGGTAAATAAGGCTATTTAGGTAATTCAAGCAACGTAGCTAAATCTATAGTGATTGTACCAGACCTGTCCTAGTACATGTACTAGAATATACTGGACTCTTTCAGTGGAATATGTTAAGAATTATCAGTATGATTTGTTGAGATAATGATATATGTGTATTACAGGACTTGTCTGGACAGCACCGAGAACTGATCTGGACATTTGAGAACATTCAGATGTTAATTGGCACAGATTTACCTATATTTAAACATGGTACTAATTACCCATGTGTAAGTCTAAGATTAAGGTATGCTGTTTGTTACAATTTATGTAATGATAAATAAAGATCAAAATTTTATCCTTACTACATGTGCATGTAGCTAAAAAAAATGCATGATGATTAAAATAATCTCCTGAATCTATCAATACCAAATTATTAGAATTGTTTGTTTTAAGAAACAAACAGATCACATTTACAATAAATCAGGAATTCATGTAATTCATGACTATTATGAATCTGAAAATGCAAAGAACTGTAAAAGTTATTCCTCTTTCATTGATATAACGAAAATATACAATGAGTAGTAAAAAATATTATTTCCTATGTTGCTTGTAACACGAGCTTTGATTGGATACAAATTTTAAGTCAGGTGTAAATATCCATGCACCCGACTTGAGCAGGGTGTAAATAAAACGTGACGTCACAATGCATACATTCTCTATGATAAAAACTAAATAACATGACACCACGATGCATTTTAGTACGTATCTAATCTACAGATTGAGAAACTCTCGGATGTTTACAAAGCATTTTATGGGTACAAAGGAAAATTTTTCTCTACAGGGATATGAACACTCCACTGCTATAAGCTATAGGTAAAGAAAAAGAATGGAAAGCTATTGCATTCAAAAAACCATACATGGAAAGGGTGTCAAAAGGTTAAAGCATCCGGTTTTTTTTTACCTCACAATCGTTGAACGCCAAGGAAGTGCAATGTCATAAGCCATAATTAAAAATGACGATCACAATGACTTGAAGCTGTTATGTTGGCTTTTCCAGAAACTTAGGCTTACACGAAGGATCATACTTGGGCTTTTAAATATAAATCACATTTTCAATCAAGGCAGAAAGTTAAAAAAAAAATGTAAATATAAGCAATGAATCATTATCTTTTGAGAGATATAGTCTCATAACTGCAACAATGTTTGCAAACAAATTCTCATGACACGCTAACGCAGGATACTCAATTTGTTCACACACTGTTGCAGTTATGAGACTTTATCTTTCAAAAAATAATGATTCATTGCCTAATTATCTTTCTCTACAGGGATATGAACACCCCCATTAATGTCCTGACTGGACTGGATTACTGGTTGGATAACCTGATGTGTAATGTCCCAGAGGTGGCCATGTGCTTCCATGTGGATGGTATTGTACAGGTAACTTCTTTACTAAGATTTTTCAGGTTTGCTCTTTTTAATGTTTATATAAAAGCATAACTCTATTTTTATGCCCCAGTTCGAAGAAGGGAGAGCATATATTGCTTTGCTGCTGTCAGTCTGTCTGTTGGTCCACCATCAGTTTCCATTCATTTTCTTAGCAGAAATTGCACATATTGAAATGAAATTTGGTATAAGTTTTATCATAAAAATATCTAGTTCAATTTGGGGTATGATAGTGTCATTTTGGACATTGTAATGCCCCATGGACTTAGGAAAATTCCAATTATTTGTAGTTTCTGTTAATTTTCTTCGCAGAAATTGCACATATTAAAATGAAATTTGGTATACAGATTTATCATAAACATATCTAGGTCAAGTTTTGTTTTTGGTACAATTAGCCAATTTCGGACAGAGTTATGTCCCTTGGACTCAGAAAAAGTTTAATCATTTGGGGGAGGGGGCATAGGTGTTTTACAAACATCTTTTGTTTCTGATACTGTTAAACTTTTGTATCTTGAACAACAACATCTCAAATACCATATATATATTGAAATGAAAGTCCTAATCACTTGTCTTATCATCGTCTCAAGCCACGGTTCAGAGTCTGCATACAGCTTTCACCTACCATGGCTGCTTGATCACATAAAGTGTTGTAATCTTGAATATTTATGCTTCCTTTTGTGACATCATATTCAGTCAATGACAATTTTTGTTTCTATCACAATTGAAATCAACATTTGACATCAGCAGTATACAAGAAATATTTCGTACACTGCGATTGGGTATTGAAAGGTCGCATCAAAGTTCATTATCTGACTATGCTTTACTTGCATTGGTCATTATTATTTGCCAACACCTTTCATCAGTCTATCAAATTTACAGTAGACATATCTAATGAGATAAATGCAGTTGTCTGTATGACAGGATAAATTGCCTAGTATTTTGTAGCTGCGGCCTGTTATGGGGCTGTTAAAGCTGTCTGTGCCAGAGCTGTGCTTACAAAGCAGACATTTTCTTCTGAAGATACCAACACTTTGACCTTTTGATCTTCACCTTTTATATACTTAAAACAAAACTTTTACCTTGGCCATAACTTTTGAATGGTAAAGGCTGGGGCTTTCATGCTACATAAATGTATTTCTAGTGAAAAGACCTTTCATTGGAAACCAAGAACTTTGAGCCTTTGACCTTGGAGTTTGACCTATTTTTAAAAATAAACCTTGGCCATAACTTTTGAAGGGCTTTTATACTTCAAAAGTTATGGCCAGGACTTTTATACTTTACATGCATAATCTTTATGACAAGACCTTTCTTTAAAATCCAACAACTTTGATTCTTTGACCTTGACCCTGGAGTTAGACCTACCTTTAAACAAACTTTAACCTTGGCCATAACTTTTGAACAGGTGGTGCTGGGGCTGTCATATTTCATGATTGTATTTCTTGTGAGAAGGCCTTACTTTTGGTACTAACAAATTTGATTTGCATTTGAGAAAGTTTTACCTTCGCTATGTTGCCATACGGGTGCATCAGGATGAAATCAATAAGCTATAAAATGACTGATTAATGTTAGTTTAAATACAAAATTTACCAGTATATCATTTTTTGTCTAAAATAGGATGTTGCATTTCTTTCACATTTCTGTAAATATGCATGTTGATCTCTATACTGCTTTTAAAATATTTTGGATGATAGAATTTCATTTACAGCTTGGTAGAGGAATCATTAATTGTGTGAAGAAATAGGGCTTTCCTTATTAGATGCAGTTAATCAACACTTTCAAAGGGTAGCAAATTCAAACTAATGGGGATTTAATGGTTATGGAAGCCATTTCATAAATAGAAGTAGATCATTTTATTCATGACTTTTCTCTGTTTTTCATCAATATATAATGATGATGCATATATTTTGGAATAAAGAGGTCACAGATGGTATTTTCATTCTAGACAATTAAAAGCTTGTTATCACAGTAAAAACTGAAATGGGAGTAATTAACTGGGACAAACTATTATACGTCAGATTGTTTTTGCCCTCAATCCAAAATGTCAGTGAGCACAGTGAATCGTTATCACCCATTCTCAGTAATAATGTGCAATTAAGGAATTTTTTAGACTTAAAATTCAATTTGAGTGTACGCCCGATAGACCTCGTGCAAAGTTAAGGTTAGATATGTCAGATTTAACATAGTAAAAAAATCAATAGCACCATTTTGATGGCGAAATAAATATGACAAATTGAAATATATGCTATTTTCTCCCTAAAATCACTGTAATATATACGTTACCGAACTTATTGGCTTAAGAAATAAAGAGTTTTGTAGCATTTTTTCTTCTTTCCAAGTTAATAATATGTTAGGCTATACATTTTTAGCTCACCTCGGCGAAGTCGAGATGAGCTTATGCTATACCCCCGGCATTGGCGCTGGCGTCGGCGTCGGCGTTAGCGTCGGCGTCCCAGGTTAAAGTTTTAGGAGCAAGTCCATTCCCAAGTAACTATAAGCCCTACCTGAACCAAACTTGCATGGATGATGCATCTAGGGATGTACACTACAAGACTTGCTTCAGATGCTGGATCTGACCTACATTTTCCAGATGAGTGACTAGGTTAAAGGTTTTGGAGCAGGTCTATTCCCAAGGAATAATAAGCCCTACCCAGACCAAACTTGCATGGATGATGCATCTAGGGATGTACACTACCACGATGATCTTTAACCCTTTTTGAACTTCAACCTAACCATTTGGATTTATTTATTTTTATGCAATCTATACTAAATCTTGTACTTACCGAATGTCATAGGTCATGACAACAAATTCATGAAAAATAATCCATATTATCCAATTAAAACAGAAATGATTTTAACTGACCACACTGCATCGTCAGCATACATGTGCTAAATAATCTCATTCGACAAACCTGATTCCGTTGCCAGTATGAATCGGCCGAGGTGTGCCGAGAGGTGATATGATAATCGGTGACGCAAACCCAATGTGAATGTAGAAAATAAGATGTTCACACATAAAACTGTTTAGTACAAGAACAAATTTCAAACTATCATAATAAACTATGTTTTAACATAACTTTGCCATCTGGGTCTATTTTTAAAAAATGTGAGAGTGAGAGAGTGTGTGTGTGTGTGTGGGTGGGAGAGAGAGAGAGAGAGAGAGAGAGAGAGATACACATTGACAACTTAATCGGGTTGTATTTTCAATCGGTTTTTTTCCCGACCAAGTACTAAAATCAGTTTGCACATTTTGATAAATTCATCAAAAACGCTTTGTACTAAAATAATATTTTATGTCGTTGAGAAAGTAAATTTAAAAAGTTCCAAATTATGGGCAAAATATTTCTCTGAATCTAATTAAGTAATTTACTTCAATCATTAATTAAATTCTGTTATTTCAGACTGGTAATGAATTAAGTATTCAAAATACATATGTGAGGCTCATAGATCATATGGTCACCTGAAAATTTTATGTTCTATTTGACGAATACATGTACGGTGATAAGTATAGAATTATTTTGACTTCTTCCTTGAAAAGTCCAATATGAAGGAGTGTGTATTTAGAGGCAAACACCATAGTGCGGGTATTACTGTCTCATGACAGCATCTAGTTCTATATTTATCCATCTTTGGTAACGTAAGTATTAGTAACGTAAGTATTTCCTGGCTTTTTTATAGGCTGTATATTTTTTAAATATTGTGAGTGAGCTGCAATTTTTTTTAACAATAAACTGTGTGTTATCGGCAAGCATGTAAGCATAATTAATAGAGTCTGACACGTTTATATACTTATAGTAGGACGTAAAACGTATGTATTGCCGAAACTACAACCATTAGAGTTTTATAATGCATATACATTGTTTGAAAATAAATCGATGAAATAAAATATCAAATCCGTTTTACAATTATTGACACTAGCTATCATTTGATACTTACGTTACTACATTGTGGCTCATGAGCCACTTGTTTATATTTCTACTGACATATTATTCTTTAAAAATGAGCAATGTTGATGATTTTCAGGCAGTTGACTGTTACACCAAAGCCCTGGAATGTCTACATGGAGGTCATTATACCGATATTTGGGAGTCTGTCTGCTGGGAAATGTCAACCTGTTTCTTCAACATGGCTATTCTTCTTCAGGATTATGTGCCATTACAGGAGTTTACTCAAGATGAGGTGAACTTTTAACATTTGATTTAAAGAAAACAAGATAATATTGCTCTATTTCTACTTGTACAGGTGTAATAAACAGTTGTTATACATGTATAACAAGGATGTATAAAAATAGGATTAATTTTAGATTATCTGTTTTGATGTAAGTTGGTTAATGATATTATAAACTGGTATTTAATAAAGTATTTGTTATTGGAAACTTTAAATTGATATATCATGATTGACACAATTAAATATGTGACTTCAGCATTTCAAAGATGTATGCTTTAAAGTCAACGTTAAGAATTATAAATGTGCAATAAATCCTGTATCTGCCATTCTCCTGTTGACAATTATTTTTAGGGGGAGCAAATTTCCAAGTTTTCCTTAGATAATGTTATATAATACTTAATGTATTTGTGAACCATATGCACACAAATTCAGCACAGTTAATGTTTTAAGAATATCTAACAATATCAAGTAGAGTTGACAATTGCTATGTACATATTTGAGGGGTGGTTAAATCATTCAGTGGGATAAAAGTGTTTTAAGCTACCTAAACCAAGAAGCTCTATGAGCTTTTAAATCAGCTAGCTCATTTCTATGACAACCATCTGTGAACTCATTTACATTATTTTTAATTTTTCTCAAGATCCATTTGGCCACTTTCAACCACAATTGATCACCAAAAAATATCTTTAGATAAAGGATTTAAGTTTGTTCAAGTGAAAGACCATATATGCCTTCTTCCAAGGGGAGATAAATTTTACATGGTGAAAAATGAAATGAATTTAAAAAAAAATACTTCTCAAAAAATTACTATAAGCAATAAAATATGAAACTTGTATGGAAGCAAATATTTTAGATTCAAGTTAATTCTAATCTTGACTCCAGGGGGTTGACCACAATATTTGATTTAGATACAGTAAGTGTAATTTTCCAATGGGTTGCAATTTCTACAGAATCTTAATTCCTGTTTGATCTTGTGTGTAAAACATGCTGAAGTTAATGTCTTGAATTGCTACTCCATGTCTTAAAAGCACATGGGGTACGTATTTAAGCTGTGATGAATTTTTGCTGAAAATATTTCTAACCAAGTACATAGCCTGAATTAATTGTATGTAGAGGGGGAGAGGGGATCAAGGAAATCATATACAATATTGTGCATAAGAATAATATTTTTTCTAAAAAAAAATTCTAGTCTTAGATTTCCATTGTTTGTGAGAAATACTGTCACAGTTTAGATGTGTTGGTTTATAGGTGGCACATTGAGCATGAAAAAATATATTCTTCCATCCCTATTTCAGGTTGAGAAGGAGGTTGTAGATTTGATGATGAAATCTCTAAAATACTGTAATGTGGACATCAAATCAGCCAAGCAGCCTATGTGTCAGTACCGAGCCGCAAACATCCACCATCGTCTTGCTTCTCTATATCACAACTCTCTACGAAACCAGCAGGTACACATGTACAGATATAGCTAATACGTTATACGATGAACACTCTCTTGATTTACTTTTGAGTTATTATATAACTCGCAAGTCAACTTTCTGTATGTAATTCTTAGTTCATCTGTTCCTGGTGGTGATTGGGGGTGGAATGAGGAGTGATGGGGAGTTGGGTCTCTTGGCACAAAATCCAATTTGATTTATTTTTAGCTTCATACAGCAATAATCATTATTACCTCATCAAGTGAATTTTGTTGTTTTATTAGAGATTTAATATTTTCATCTATTCTGTATGTGTTTTCAGTTTTTCTTATCTTTTCAAACCGATCTATTGACCGGTCAATAGACAACGCGTTCTATTGACCGGTAACGTATTTCGGAAAAAACCATCCGGGTTGTTTGTAACAATGCACAGACATGGTAAACAATCATCTTATTTGATCTTTCAGGTTTTAAAAATTGTATGATTTCAATGGTCGGGTATTTTATTTAATGAGAGTTACTTTAATTAATACACTGTGGGACGTTGAGACCGATCCTTCGGGTGAGACCTATAAACCGAGGTCCCGTGTAGCAGTAGGTGCTCTGCTGGCACGAAAAAGGTCCCTCTCCACCGGGAAGTGGTGGATTCTCCATAAGAGTGAAAATTTTTCAAAAGGAATGTAAACAATAGTCTATACAATCAATCTTTAATTAATATTACTGATGCACCATATCTAGGTATAAATTTACAATATGGTACGGGAACCTTCTGTATATACTTAATATACAACTGTGAACACTAAATATACGGAAAATAAAATTAGGTAATAAAACAATTATTTAATGCCTGAGCAGTCAATAGACCAGAATTTTTTTCCTTCGGTGCAGGGAACAGCTCAGTGTGTTCTATTGCCCTCGGCCGCTGGCCGAGGGCAATAGAACACACTGAGCTGTTCCCTGCACCTCGGGAAAAATATTCTGGTCTATTGACTGCTCAGGCATTAAATAATTGTATAATGTAAGAAAGGTAAATTAGAGTCATGTTTGTGTAAAATGAAGGTGTTAATTGTATTGTGTGATTCTTAGGCAGTTTAAGGAGGCTTTGCCCTCCCCGTGGGCCCCCTGTGGAACACAGTATATAATCTGCTGAAGATCTTGCCAATATCCAGGTGGTTGGGCCATTCATGTTCTATGGACATCTCACCAAAGTTTCTCTGATCCAAAGCTACTCGGCCAATTTCAACCAAACTTGGCACAGAGTATCCTTTAGGGGATTCAAGTTTATTCAAATGAAGGGCTGCATCTCCTTCCAAGGGGAGATATAATTACAAACTAGTGAAAATTTATGGCATCTTTTAAGAAATCTACAATGAAACGCAATAACCACTGGACCAGGAAAGATGAAATTCATGTGGAATCATCCTTAGTTAGTATAGATACAATTTGTTCAAATCATGACCCCTGTTTGTAAGGTGGTACCCCAATGGACAATCAAAGTTTTACATAGGAATATGTAGGATAAATCTTTAAAAATGTCTCATGATTGGTCATTTTTATATGGAAGCATCCTCAGGTGATGTAGATTTCAGATTTGTTCAAATTATGAAATCCCCCCCCCCTTCTTAGGTTGGAACCATAATGAAAGTTCAAACTAGTAAATCTGACATTGAAATATGTAACATCGATAAGTTAGTGTAAATAATAGTTTTGTTCAAATCATACCCACCCACCCCTTCATTTTAAGGGGTGGGTCAGAACCACTCATGCATTAAAGTTTTCAGTATTGAACTGATTTTTAGCTCTACTGGTCAGAGACCAGAAGAGCTTATGCGATAGAAATGCGTCCGTCGTCCGTCCGTCTGTCTGTCCGTCTGTCTAGCTGTCGGTCCGTCTGTCTGTAAACAATTTTTCAAAATGCTACTCCTCCTACAGTTTTGCTCTGATTTCAATATAACTTGGCACACAAGTAGACTACACTAAGATACATAATTCTGTGTATTGGTTTTTGATTTCGATAAACTGTGTTGCCGTGGTTGCTAAAGATAGAAATTGCTATGAAATTCTTTCAAAATGCTACTCCTCCTACAGTTTTGCTCTGATTTCAATATAACTTGGCACACAAGTAGACTACACTAAGATACATTATTAGATTTATCGGTTTTTGATTTCGATAAACGGTGTTGCCGTGGTAACTAAAAATAGAAATTTCTGTGAAATTCTTTCAAAATGCTACTTCTCCTAGTTTTGTTCTGATTTCAATATAACTTGGCACACAAGTAGACTACACTAAAATACATAATTCTATTTATCGGTTTTTGATTTTGATAAACGGTGTTGCTGTGGTAACTAAAAATAGAAATTTCTGTGAAATTTCTTTCAAAATGCTACTCCTCCTACAGTTTTGGTCTGATTTCAATATAACTTGGCACTTAAGTAGATTACACTAAGATACATAATTCTGTGTATCGGTTTTCGATTTCCGTGATCGGTGTTGTCATGGTTACTAAAAATAGAAATTTCATTAAAATGGTTTCAAAATGCTACTCCTCCTACAGTTTTGGTTTGATTTCAATATAACTTGGCACACAAGTAGACTGCACTAAGATACATAATTAGATATATCGGTTTTTGATTTCCATGAACGGTGTTGTCGTGGTTACTAAAAATAGAAATTTCTGTAAAAGTGTTTCAAAATGCTACTTCTCCTACAGTTTTGGTCTGATTTCAATATAACATGGCACACAAGTAGACTGCACTAAGATACATTATTAGGTTTATCGGTTTTTGATTTCCATGAACGGTGTTGTCGTGGTTACTAAAAATAAAAATTTCTGTAAAATTGTTTCAAAATGCTACTCCTCCTACAGTTTTGGTCTGATTTCAATATAACTTGGCACACAAGTAGACTACACTAAGAACATAAAAAGACTTTATCATGGATCATTATTCTATTTATTGCTATTGTAAAGTTTCAATTCCCAATTGCTTAGGTACTTTTCTCTTCCTTTGCTATAAGTACAAACCAGTAGAGCTTCAGTCTCAACAGAGACTTCTGGTTGTGTTTTTTCTTAGCCCTTGCACAGGTGAGTGATGTGGCCCATGGATCGACCTCTTGTTTTCAAATTATGATTCCCACCTAAATTCCAGAGTCTGCTGTACAGAATGGAATACACCTAATTAGAATAACCTTAATATTATTAATATATTATTAATAATTACTTCCTCTTTAAAGTTGCGTTCATTGAATTCTATGTATTTATGAGTAACCATGAAGTTACATTTAATTGCCCACAAATATTAGAAATATTCAACAGTATTGAAAGTTGAATCATTTGCTTCTTTATATAAGAAAAAATCAGGGAAAAGCATTGTAATCTTTTGATATTAATAGTCTTATTATACTTGTGGGTGTCAATATTGATAACTTAAATGTGCCACCATTATGACTTATTTTTTTTTTAACAATTGAAGCAATTGGAAGCATGTTTTTTTAGTTCCAAATAGCATTACTGCATGCAAGCGCCAGCTCTATCCACACTGAAATGTATGTCGTCCCATCTGAACAAAATTAACACACTCTGATGAATGCAGAGATGCCTTCAAATTCTTAGTTTTAATTTTTTTTTTGTGCAGAATTCTGAACAGAGGAAGAAGTACCTTCGGCATCTAACAGAGACACATTACAGGAAAGCTGAGAGTTTCTTCTCCTTGTTAGAATGTCACACAGAGCTTCTCCGAGTTCTGTTAGAGCAGGTTGCTTTGTGGGAGTACATATTGCAAGGTGAGCTTAGATACACAAGTAAAATAGATACAAAACATCATCTGCAAGGGCTGTTACTGAGGCTACATAAATTTTAAAATTCTCTGGTTCTCTGGCCAATTTTCTCAGATGCTGGAGGGAGGCTCTTTTTTCATCATTTTATTGGTGATGAATTAGATGAGGGGGGTATTTTTTTTACTACCTTAATTTTCTATTAAATGATGATAAACATTCTTTTTTTCATAAATAGAATGCTCCATCCCCTTTTTCTTTTGCTGCAAGTCAGAGACTTCATATTTGATCTGTTAGTGCAGAAAAGGCAATTACATTAATATTCCATTTGTTTACGTAGGGAAAAACAACTTTGACATCACTTGAAAACTTAATGAGAAAAATTAAGTGATAATTACAGAGAATATGTGCTGAGTATCAAACACACAATAATTTTTATATGTTTCTCGTTTTTGCAAAACCTGGAAATATTTTATAGGACATGAAAGCCCTCCTTTTGTATTTTACAATACAAAGGAAAAATACAATATATCATCGAGTCAAAGCTGACTGACTTTTTTCATACTAACTGTTAGTCCATTATTAATACACTGAATTGACGACAGATTTTTCCGTTATTTCCTGATCATGACAAGGAGCACACAGCGGGGGTGACCAGTTGGCAGGGGATGCTCACTCCTCCATGGCACCTGATCCAACCTCTGAAGTCCGTGTTTGCTCTACTCCTATTTTGAATTGTTTTATGGACTTTGATGTTGAATACTTATGTTCCTTATTGCCATATCCTTCATTGATGTTTAAAATGGACATTGTAACCTGGTTAAATTAATTGGTTTACATATGGGCAGGGACATTTTATGGAAATAATGAACGTAGCTCTTTTGCAATATTTCTGCTCCTCTAGGTCTGACTAATACAAAAACACAGCTGAAGACATTAATGTCAGCCGTAAGGTGCTTGTTGGAATGTCGAGGGGTGCTCGATCACATGATCAAACAGCTGGATGACCCTGATGTACGTGATAAGGTCCAGTTGGAGGGGACAAGCCTGACGGACATATTGGAGTCCAGACTACAGTTTATACTACTGCATCTCATCAAATGCTACAAAACCAACAAACTTAGGTAACTACTGTCTAAACTCAGGTAATCTTGACCTCATAAAACTGATAAAAAAATCACAATATTCAGGAGTTTGACTTGCTTTTGAAAACTTTAATCTTTGCCATGGGCTGCCATTTGGGGGCATCAGTATATCACAATCACATCTTGTTATACCTCTCCAAAGAAGAGGGGTGCAAACTGTTTTACCCTTGTGTGTGTGTTTGTCAGTAACAAGATTTCTTCACAGTTGTCTCAGCAGCTTCTCATGCAGATGCTTGAAATTTGAACACAATGTTATAGGTTGAATTCATTTTTAGCTCACCTCAACAAAGTTGGGGGAGCTTATGTGATACCCTTGGCATTGGCATTCCAGGTTAAGTTTTCTGGATCAGTTTTCTTTTTAAGTACTTCTATGCCTTATATTGATTATACACACATGGAAGGTGCTTCTAGTGTGTTTCATTGTACCAGATAAGGTTTCAGCTGCATCAGAGATTACTGAGCTCACCTCAATGAATGTTGTCTTTAAGTAAGGCAAAGTCACACAATTAACCAACAAGTGTTCATCCCTTGATACATAATTATACCCCCCGCAAACGAAGTTTAGGGGGTGTATAGGAATCACCTTGTCCGTCTGTCTGTGCAAACGTGTCCGGTCCATATCTTTCTTACGGAGGAACATTAGAATCTACTACTCCACACAAAAATTGCCCATGACCCAAGGGTGTGTCATGACCTTGATCCATGGTCATTTGGGGAAGTTCAAGGTCACTGGAAGAAAAACTTCATAATTTGTGTCCAGTCCATATTTTTCTTATGGATAAACTTGGTAGGTTCTCATTTCACACAAAGATTGCCCATGACCCAAGGGTGTGTCATGACCTTGATCCAAGGTCTTTTGGGGAAGTTCAAGGTCACTGGAAGTAAAACTTCATAATTCGTGTCCGGTCCATATTTTTCTTATGAATAAACTTGGTAGGTTGTCATTTCTCACAAAGATTGCCCATCACCCAGGGGTGTGTCTTGAACTTGAACCAAGGTCATTTAGGGAAGTTCAAGGTCACTGGAAGAAAAATTTCATAATTCGTGTCCGGTCCATATCTTTCTTATGGATAAACTTGGTAGGATCTCATTTCACACAAAGATTGCCCATGACCCAGGGGTGTGTCATGACCTTAATCCATGGTCATTTGGGGAAGTTCAAAATCACTGGAAGAAAAATTTCATAATTCGTGTCCGGTCTATATCTTTCTTATGGATAAACTTGGTAGGTTTTCATTTCAC